>BQNB010009790.1:0-20749 GCA_026074375.1 Tanacetum coccineum
TAGACTAATCTTATTACTCTTTTGATTTTGAAGAAAATGCCTCCAAGGAAAGCACCCAGAACCAGAACCACCCAGCCACAACAACCACCACCCCTATGACTGATGATCAACTTAAGGCACTAATTTCCCAAGGAGTTGCCGATGTGTTGGTAAAACGTGAGGCAACCAGAAGCAGAAATGGCAAAGACAGCCATGATTTAGGTCCGGGCGATAGAAGGACAGAACGTGTTGCTCGTGAGTGCACTTACCCAGACTTCATGAAATGCCAACCCCTAAATTTCAAAGGTACTAAAGGAGTTGTCGAGTTGACTCAATGATTTGAAAAAATGGAAATTGTGTTCCGTATAAGAAGATCAACACATTTGTTGAACATCAGGCTAAAAACAAAAGGAAACTTGATAACAAGAACCAAACTCAACAACAACCTCCCAAGAAGCAAGGTGTGGCTATAGCTTATACCGTTGGGTCTGGTAAAAGGAAGGAGTACGCTGGGAATCTTCCATTGTGCTACAAGTACAAGTTTCACCACAATGGCTCATGTACTGCAAAGTGCGCGAACTGCAAGAAAGTCGGCCATTTGACAAAGGATTGTTGGAATCCTACCGCTACTAACAATCAGAGAAACCTCACTTGCTATGAATGTGGGAATCAAGGGCATTACAGGAGTGATTGTCCGGAGTTAAAGAATCAAAACCATGGAAACCAAGCTGGAGGTACTGGAGCACGTGGAATGGTGCATGCCTTAGGAGGAGGAGAAATCAATCAAGACCTTAACAACATAGAGGATGATATCAATGCTTAGACTCTATTTCCTTTAAGAAATTCTCGTTGTATTTTCTCCTAAATTTCCATTATGTTGTACGAATGATTTCAAATTATCTATCAAATCAATGTGTTGTGAAAATTTTATCAAAATTTAGTTTAATTCTCTACTCATTTATATAAGCCACTCCCACCACTGTTATGAAATTATAACACTATTTCGACGAAAATGAGCATCACATTGTTAGCCCTCAAATATACATAGCCTGGTCATCTATGTATAATTCAAGAAGGACCATGCCATGCTGAGAGTAGTCACCATAAAACTTCTTGTCAAGAAACAATTTTCTATTTATATCAAGTTTTGTGTGCGTATTCATAAAATGTATTTATCACGAGGAACCAAACTAATAATCATAATAACTAAGTATACTCTTACACCACCTTACTATATAAAGTCAAAAAAAATGTTATAATTGACACGTTAAGCCGAAGGGAACGAATAAGCCCACTAGAAGCCGAGCATTGGTCGCAACAATAAATATTAAACCAACGTCACTAATCTTGAACGCTCAAGATAAAGCAATTTAGAAGGGGAATGCAAACGAGTTACCAAGCGTGGTAATGAAATTATCGAAAGACATAAATAAAAATAACAAATAGATTTATTGCCACAATATCCGTTTATTATCTTAGAAATAAGATTACATAAGAACATAAAGGAAATACAAGTTTTATTACAACCCTCTCCTAGCAATAATATCTATTCCTTTTAAAATAGATCCACGCCAATAGCAAAATTCTTCTTCGTATGGAATGTAGGCAAGATAAATGCCGAGTGCTACTGTGCTCGCCATCACCAAGAGTGTAATGATATGCGACATTTTTGAGGATTGGATAAGAGAAAATTTAAGTGAAAGAGTTAGTGTTGTGTGGAGAAATTGAGGATAAAAATTTGGTATTTAAAGGGAAGGGGCGACTGTTGGTCACTTTTTAGTGACCGTTGGAGTCACTGTTCATGACCATTGAGGTTACTGTTCATAAAAAAATATTTACCCACACCTCTTCATTAACACCATTCCGGAAGGCAACTCAAACTGAATTTCGGGACGAAATTCTTTTAACAGGAGGAGACTATAACACCCCGTGTTTTAGGGTCATTGTACGTCGTCAATAAATTCACTATTTATTTTTAGTATTGTACGCGTTTGCTTTTAAATTGAAACCGTTAAGTTAAATCGCGTAAGCTAAAAATTATCATTCAATGTAAACGGGCATCAAACAATTAAATATTTACATCAAGCAAGTGTTAAGTAATTATTTTGAGGATAATTATTAACTTTGTTCATTTTATTTTTATTGGTTGCGTAAAGTGTTTACGTTTCGCGATAAAATACGTTTAGGCATTCCCGGAGCCACCAAAACTTTTCTACGCTTCAACAAATACCCACAATTATACCCAATACCCAAAAATTCACAAATTACTTACATATATACACATGTGGCCGGATAGGGCTTGAAAAATACAAGGAAAATATCTCAAATATCTAGCTAAGTCTTGTACCGATTTCAACTCATTAAAGCTTACTAACTATGACTAGTGTTTCACCATTTTCTTCCTTGATTTCCTCCTCTTATCCAAGCATAGTGTAATATGAACTTAGACTTATTTACAACTAGTTACAAGAAGTATATAAGTGTTAGGATTAATGTTTTCTTAACTTAGTACCGACAGTACAAATAGTTAGTACTGTCAGTTATACTTTTTGCTTCAAAACCCCACGTCCAACCCAAAGTCTTACCAAATCTCCTTACAAAATTTTATTTACAACATTCATATACATTCCTACATGATATCTAAGGTAACCTAAAGTGTTTATAAGGATTGGTTATGCATTTACAAGTGTTGAAGCAATAAAAGGAAGATTAGGATTTCAAACTAATCTAGGGTTTTCTAAGCTTTGCAAGATTTGGTTTAATATTTAAACAAGGGTTTAGATATTGTGGTTCATCATATTACATCATATTAAGGTCATCTAAAACTCTTTATGTCTTTTAATTTTTGTTTTTTTTGTTATATAAGTCTATGTAGCAAATCACCATTTAGGATGCTTATGAACATGTAAAATGGATTTTTACTTGTGATTATGGTTTTATATACTTGTACATGTGATATATTGATGTTAATACATGTTGTGATAAAATAATAAGTATTGTTCAAGTATTGGTTAAATTATATAAAGTGTATGTAAGTTAATGGTTAAAAAGTTACCTATTATAAGTTATAAGAAAATTGTTGTAAAGGACTTGACACATGACATTTTTGGAAAATGATGGACTTAAAGACCCTAGAAATGTAATACATGTGGTATATAGTGTTTTAAAGGATTTGTAACAAAGTGGTTGAACTAAAAAGGTATAAAATCAAGTTTTAAACATGTTTCATCAAAATGACCAAACGGGTCTGATCAAATTCGACATATAACTTATTTATTTTATATTTTTATAAAATACTACTTCTCATAAGGATTCCAAACATGTAAGGAACTTGAAAAAACGGATTAATAACGAAGAAGATACGTAGTTTACGAGTTATACGTTAATAAACAGGTTTATAAAAGAAGTTTTATAAAAACTTTTTACAAAATACTTCTGATATATATGATGGGTTATTTTTCACTGATTTCATTTTATTTTTAGGATCCTGAACATTTCGAATCATAATTTTTGGATCAATAACGATGGAGTTGAATTAGCGAGTTTTATTAATTAAATGTATTTAAAATACTTTTACAAAACTATTTTATATTTGTTTATGTTCATATCAGACTTGAACATTTTGAAAACCTTATTACTTTGATAAAACTTTTAATAACAAAGACGTGCTCAAAAGAATCACTAAAAACGGAGTTAAAGAATATAATACCGACTTTTGAGCTTTACGATAAATCTAAATTTATAAAATATAATTTATTAACTGTCATGAACAGTAAAAAAAACTGTTCATCTGGGAAATCTCAATTATTGTAAATATAATATTTTGATAAATCGTCTTAAAATGAATGCGTGGACATATGAAACGCTAAGAAAAGCCTTATAACGATGAAAATACGTAGTTTTTCACTATTGACATATTTTTAAACGTTTTAACTTTATAATATGATTTCACAAACGCGAGTAGATGGTGTTATAGCTAATAGAATTGTATATTGTTGAGTTAATCAAAGTGCTTAGTACTTTAATGCATATATTTGGGATTAGGTTGCATTCGGCGTTTATCTGAAGATTTTCGGTGATATAACCTAATATTCATTACTCAAGGTGAGTTCATAGCCCCACATTTTACATTTTAATGATTTACAAGTTTTAGGGTGAGAAACATATGCATGTTTTACAATTGGATGCAAGTGGACATTTCACATTTACGATTACGTGTTTGCCTAAGTAGCGATAACCCTCTGAGCCCATTATCATGAACTGTCAATTACTATTGTGAGAGCGAATGTTATAAATAGATCTATTGGGATTGACATCCCTGTTCGGGTGAGTCATGCTCACTGGTGCGATTTTTCGGACAACGAAACGTTACCATTCGGACTAGGATGTTGCGGGTATTGACATCCATCAGGGCAATATTGGCAATTTATATTGCATTTCATACATGTCGAGCTTCAGTGTCATGAGCTTAGGAAAACGTAATTATATTTTATGATATTTGCATCTGTTGCATTATCATGGGGAAATCTTGCGGTCCTACATTATACATTTTATAAGTTTTTTTTTTTTTTTTTTTTTTTTTTTTTTTAACCTATGAATTCATCACATATGTGAGTTTTAAGCAATGTTTTTAGGGGATCAATAAGTCACGAAGTGCAAGCGGATACATTGGTGGTTTGATTTGTGTCATGCAGTAAAGATTTTGTTGCAATTACATTTAGAATATCTGTTATGGGCTAGATAATCTTGTATTTTGAAACAAGTGAACAAGTGAAGCTTCGGGCTTTTGTAACAAACAAATTGTTAAATCCAATGTATCAGTTTTAAACGGCTTTAATGGTCGTTCTTATATATATCTTGTGTTATTGATCTATGAAGTACCACCCCAACCCATATTCCTTTTGCGTACTTAAATTTGGGCGGTGTTACAGATGGTATCAAGTAGACCAGGGTTCTAGAGAACCAGGTCAAATGTTTTTGTGGAAGTTTAACCGTTTTTTAAACATTGGCATTCATACAATGATTTTCACGAGACATATATACATACAACTACTTGTTGCATTAGTTGTTAAGACTAGATGCATTTAGGATTGATTACATTTTTGATATAGATGATATTACTTAAGGAGTCTTATATTTAAATTCTAATATAAGCTATTTTTTGATTTTCAGATACTGTCATGTTTCCCCTCCCCCCCCCCCCCCCCCCCCCCCCCCCCCCCCCCCCCCCCCCCCCCCCCCCCCCCACCCCCCCCCCCCTGTTTATGAGGATTCCACGGTTTCATACATTGTTGTGTCCACGTTCCTATTTGGAGGGTTGTCAGCATTAGATTCCAGGGTTCGATGGGACCACCGTGATGCTAGAGGAATCCATATGTTATGTGGTAGCTGCTTTTTTTGGCCCGCTATCTCATGTTATGTGCCGGGTCCTGAGTACCACCTTCACCTGACTTTGTTCCAGATGCCGATTCTTTCAAGAGTTCATGCCACCAGAGGGATTGAGGTAACTCCCACGATGAGGAGCAGCCACATACTTACTGCTCTCTAACCCACTGCATGATTCGCCATGCTATGTTACTTGAGTCCGATCCTGTGGAGGATCCGGAGGGAGGTTGATGATGAGGACCTAAGAGGATCTATGGATTATCCTGTGATCGGAGGAGACGATGGCGATGATGAGGATAATCATCTGAATGATGACGAGGAGGATGATGTTGATATTGAGGAGGGATGAGTAGGAAGGAGGTGTATCTCGCTACTGCCGACTCTACAGTGTTGCTTTTCTAGCTGTTGCTCATGCCCCATCTTTACTGAGGAGACTGTGCCGTTTTGAAACGATGAGTTGCCGGCCACACACCACCACATCCTGCATACGGGTTACTAAACATTAATGATGGTTATCGATCGAGACGAGGCCACCTACATATTTTTTGGTCTGATACGGAGGTTTCCAGTTCTCCTTGCTATACCTACTCCACCACCATCACCACTTTCCCCATGGTCATCACCACTGCCTCAGATTCCTTATCCACCACTACCCCTGATACTATCACCACTACCAGTATCACCACTTTTACCTGTATCATCTCCACCTGCTAGTCCTATTCGTTCGTTGGGTTATCGAGCTGCGATGATCTGGCTGAGAGCTGAGGCCCCATCTACTTCCCATTCACTACCATTACCACCACCCATCATACTTTCCCACACCAGATCAGATGCACCATCATCAGGGACACCACCACTTCTACCCATACCGCTACCTACTTCATCACAACCCTTGCATCTACTCTTCACGACCGTAGAGCAGACAGACCCAGGTTTTACCTTACCGCCTCAGAAGAGGTTAGGTATCGCTCTCGGTCTGAGATATAAGGTAGGAGAGAGCTTGTCTGCCCCCCTGCTAGACCTCTTAGAGGTTTTAGGGCGGACTATGGTTTTGTTGCTACCACGAACAGGGAGATTATGCAGGATCTAGAGAGAGATGTCGGTTATGGGATCACCGACACTTTAGATGAGATGCTGGTAGACATGCCAGGGCACCAGCGACATGATGACACAGAGTTGGGTTCAACCAAACGGATATAGAGTTTACCATAGGTTAGGCACGACACAAACGAGATTTATACGAGGTTTTCGGAGTTGAGCAGACTGAGCGACAGTTGATGCTGGTCGGTCTCAACATGATGTATAGGGATTGAACCGCGTGCACATGCTCGTACTGCTGTGTCATGGTCGGCTGAGGTACGGAGTCTAAGAGAGGATTTGGGGACGATCTAGGTGGTTGTAGAGTGACCTTAGGCGTGTAGAGGTTATGTCATTACGTACTCAGGTGGTAGCACAGCAGGCAGTGATTACAGAGTTACAGGCAGCGGACCGCAGGAGACAGGCGGCGATTACAGAGATGCTGGCAGCAGACCACAGGAGACATGCACAGTTCATTGAGGCACTAAAACTGCTGAAGAGGCTTCAGACCCAGATGACAAAGTTTGAGAGGCAGCAAGACCAGTAAGGGTCCTAATAGCCCGTATGCACCGGTGGAGGCCTGGGTTCAAAGCAGTTCATAGTTCATGTTATGGCTAGTTATTTTGTACACACATACTAAGTATAAGGGTAATTCCCGGCTAGTATGGGCATTTCGGTTGTATATTTTATCTTGTCCTAATCGTTGTTGATACCTTTTGTCATCTGAAACTATTCATGTATGTTTTCACTTGATATATGGAATGTGGTATTATGGTATTGTGCTGTAAGCGAATTTATTATGAATGAAGTCGATTTAGTTACACCATTGTAACTTCAATTCTGTTGGTTGATAAAATATAATGCTAAAAAAAATTATAATATTTTTCCGATCTTTACGTTTTGAATAATCACAAAATATAAAAAAGTTCAACGTTAAAATTAAACGTAAACAGGTAATTAGTTGAAATTCTATTTCAACAAATTACATCAATTAAAGGTATGTATTAATAAATGCTTTATGATTTTATAATCAATAGGAAAATTTTTATTTTCAACTCACACCTTTTATTAAATGTTGTACATTTTTTTTAAACATTACAAACATTTTTACAATTAAAAGAAATGTTTTATTCAAAATATACATTTGAAATTAAATTTCGGACTAAAACGGCTAGAAAAGTTCCAGAAATACCCACTACACAAAAGACAAAACTTGGGAAGCCTTGAACTTGGGCGGCCCCCTTAATACACCGCGGTCGGCCCCCTTAAAATTAAGGGGACCGCCCACCTATTTAAGGGGACCGCCCCTAGGTAGACGCTCCCCCAGTTTGTCCTATAAATACTGGACTTTTCCCCATAATTTTCTCACCTTTTACACCTCAAGTGTGTATTGCAATCTTGTTGCAACCATATCATATATTTGTAAATCAATTGTACTTTTTTCGATTTTTTGGTGTAGCTAGCTAGATCTTGGGGTTCTTTGTAAGTATTGTTAACTAGTGGTGATCTACCAAGTAGGGTTAGTGGTTGTGATATAAGTAGAGTGCATGCAGTTAGTTGTGAAGAAGTCTAAAGTTGTGAGAAGTCGTGAAGTTGTGACATGTCGTGGAGTTCGTGTTGTGATAGATTGGTTCTAGCTAAGATTAGAACTTGACATTTAGCTTTGTGTCGTAAATCGTGTAAGCAATTTGTGTAACGGGGTGTTTTTTTCTCCGCCTTAAGGGTGTTTGTTGACTAGTGATAGAAAACTCTCGTGTTTTGGTGATCGGGATGTGGTGTTAGGGCGAAGAGGTGCTTCGTTACGACCTCTGTAAATCCTTGCGTTGTGGTTTGATTTTTCTTACTCGGTTTATCTTGTCTTACATTACTTTCTCATTATTTTATTGATTGTTTTAGATAAGTATATTGTTCATACTGTGCAGTGTAGAATTAACATAAAAGTCGAATCTAAAATTTTACAAACAAATTAAAAAAAAACCTTTAATTAAAAAGCGGTAAACTATTCAACCCCCCTTCTAGTTTTCCACAATTTGTATCAAGAGCCACGCTAAACAACTTTTTTAAAATAACTTGTATTTAAAACTTGAATCGATCTATGGAATCAGAATAATATTCTAGAAGGGAAATCTTATGCAAGACACCACTATTTGAAGTTGATGATTTAATTTATTGGAAAAAATAGATTCGAAAACCTATGTGAAGTCTAATATTGATCTAGTTCTTTGTCATGTTATTACCGATGGTGATTTTTCTCATATCCAAATAATCTCGAAACTAAAAAGGATGATTCGTACCTTTTCATAACAAAAACGAGATTTAAAAGAAAATGCTAAAAATAATGGAGCCAAAATGCGTATTTATAATGCTCTACCACGATAATAGTATATGAAAGAATTTTATGTGTCAAACGCAAAAGAAATCTGGGATACTTTGTTAATCACTCATCAAGGTAATTTCAAGTCAAAGCTAACAAATTAGATTCTCTTGTTCAACAATATGAACAATTCATGATTCCGGAAGAGGAATCAATAGATAATGCCTTTGCTAAATTTAACATTATTATTACTAGTCTAAAAGCACTTGATGAAAGTTTTTCGAGCAAGAATTATGTTAGGAAATTTCTTAGGGCATTGCATCCTAAATGGCGTGCAAAAGTTACGGCGATTGAAGAATCAAAGAATCTAACAACTCTATCACATGACGAACTTATTGGAAATTTGAAGATTTATGAAGAAATAATTATGAAAGATTTCCAACCCGTCAAAGCAAAAGAGAACAAAGTAGATTATTGCCTTGAAAGCTAGAAAGGAATAGTGATGACGATAGCTTCAACTCCGATAGTTGAAGATGAAGAATACGCCATGGCCGTAAGAGACTTCTAGATCTTCAAAAGACGAGGACGATTCGTAGGGACAACCATATGGAGAGAAAAATCCCATTCCAAAGAAATCAAAGACGAAAAAATGGCAAGGCGATAGAAAATGCTTTAAGTGTGGTGATCCAAATCATCTCGTCGAAGAATGTCCAAAACTATCAAGATATCAAAACCAAAAAGCGTTTATTGGAGGATCTTGGAGTGATAGCGACGAAGATGAAGACGAAAAAACAAATGACGAAAAGTGTCTTATGACTAAAGCTTCCAATGAGGTACTCCTGACATACCGAATCACTTAGTGATGGCCAATCACATAGCTAAAAATGACTTAGCCCTCTTCTATCGTCGACATGCAAATTAGGACTAAAAGGTCATGGCTACAAAATAAAAACTTTAAACAGTAAAGTAGAATTCGAAATGAAGCACTAGAATTAATAGATATATTATATGGTTAGAAATAGTTAGAAGTAATGAAGATGTAAATTATGTCAAGACCTCAAGCTTGATAATAAGAAGCTCAGAAAGGAAATTATTCTAGGCTAAATCAATTTATTGATAGGTAGTTCACTATTAAGAAAATAATAAGTTCTCAAAAAGCTTCCGGAGAATAATCTGGGTTAGGTTTTAATTCTACCAAAGGGTCACCTAGCGAAATCAAACAAGTAAAGTTTGTAAAAGCCCAAGGAAGTGAGTCAAAGAAAAATTGGTTGAATCAAACCCCAAAATTTTATACTTTGATTAATAATACTATCATTCTTATTGCAAGTGATGATGTGGCAAATGTTTTTCAAACCCTCCTTAATACCCAGAGTTGGAATTACTAAACCACACAATGAAGGTCTAAAACACCTCAATTCGAGAAGTAATGAAAACTCTCATCTTCCGTTCAAAAACACCTCAACCTAGGAGAGACAGGTAGACAAATTACTCTAACACTAATCAAACAATGTGGAATCATCACATCAACTAAGCTTTACACAATATGGAGTTGCTATCACGTGCATGGGTTTGAATCAAATGCATAACATATGCGAAAACATAACTTTGGATACATGAAACGTTGGGGACAAATGGCTAAGCCATCATACAACCTTTGAAGTAGTGTGCTCCTCTATAACATTCTTGTCTCTGGATTAAGAATCATGATCAAGGTTCCATGAACCCTTATCATTTACATCATGAAGACATTAATGATGATAATTTAATGACTAAGGTACGTATCACTTTTATATTAGTTGAATATTGATTATAAGAAAATGTCTATGTGCTTGTTGTTGTGTTGTAATTAGTTCTTTAGAAAATAATGTAGTCTCTAGAAATTCCATTTGTTGGTTTTTAGCTCTTTGAAGGAGATAGGTCACATTTGAATATTCTTTTCGTGTAGATTATTGTTATACGTCTACAAAATGGAAATCTTCTATGACCACATAGCAAACTCACGTAGACGAAGAAGAGCAAGCTAATGGTTAACAATTAACATAGAAGTAGGATTAGTCGCATGAAGATATAGACACACTTTGATGAAACAAACTCCTCCCCCCCCCCACCCCCGTTTGACCTCGACGACTGCTCGGATTCCGTGTCAACCTCTTCTAAGTACTTTCGATTAAACTTGTTGAATTTTTCAATTCACGTCTTATTTTTATTATCTTAGCTATACTTTATCGTGCCTCATATCAAATCGAATATTCTAATTGTCTTTTGATGAAATTATCCCATCATTCTTGTAAGAAAATTTCATCTCTAAATCCTCCTTCTCTATTGACGTCTTGATTATGCAATCTTTAAATAGTCAAAGTAAACTTTTTAATTAACTAAGGGTGTAATTAATTATTTGTCAAATTCCCATTCTTACAAAAACTGGCAAAACTCATAGAATTTTTTTTCTCAGAGGGTGGCCCCCTTAAAATTAAGGGGACCGGCCGTATAAAATGGGCTGCCCCCTTAATTAATTAAGGGGACCGCCTATCTCGAAAAACAATCCACCCCCTGTTGTCAAAATTATATACCACATACTTCATTTTTTCTTCTTTTCTTCTTCCTACCCCACTGGTGAAACGAACAACCTATTTAGCCTAACACCTGCAACACCAATCTTCAATCGCCTAATTAATCCAAATCGCAAAGGGGCTTTCGCTATCAAGACAATCAACTAACAATCTTTTGTAAGCTTTCCATCATTCTTTTATTTGAATTTCATTCAATTTTGCTCTATCAATTTGGTTGTGTTCTTTTTTCTTTTCACACTTTTAGTTTATGAACTTGGAAACTCTTAACTACAATGTTCCCGTAGTTATATGAAAATTCTTTACCTTTATTAGAATTGAGTCACAATTTTTTTTGTTCGAAAAATATTATAAACTTATCATAATATTTTTCATTTTTTTTAAAAAAACTGAAACAAAGTTTCTATACATTGTTGATTCATGACAAACACGTTAAAGCAATTTACATTGCCTTTCAGACGCTCATTCATCTAAATTTACTTTTCGAATCAATGGATTATATGTTACAAAAATAAAGAAGTGTTTGGGTTCGTTTCTTAGGATTCAATTGTCTAGAGTCTAAAATGCATCACTATTGTTTTGTCACGTGTATGAAACTTAACCAACTTGTATAAGTCATCAAGATATATAATTTCTATTTATCTTGATATATCTTTTTAAATGGCTAAATAATGGGCGTTTGGTTTAATGCTTTAATTGACATGATTTCTAGTCAAAACAAACACTTTTACTCTCTTGTCATGTCATGAATAACAATCTTATATGTGTCAAACAAAATCTACACTAATACATAATTTTCGACATGCTTAGATAAATTTTATATTGATATGGAGGGTTTGGTTTTGTCTTGATGTTGAATTTATAATTATATATATATTCTTCGTCATACTAAGATTAAGTCAAAATAAAGTAAGGAACATATGGATCACTTCGTAGGGTTGTTACTTTTAAAGTCGAAGTAATCCTTGTCCTACATTTGTCACTTATTAAAACTTTATTTTCCTTATTATATATTTTTGTAACATTTTATGTTGTTGATTATCTTGTTTAGGTGTACAAAATGCGAAATGCATACTAAAACCGATATTCCACTTACTATAATCCTACATTACCAAAAGTATCTAAAATTCCCGGCATCTCCTACCATTGCCAATTCTACTAACCTATTGGAATTCGCAATCATTCACGAAGGTCGTGTTGTTGATCTAGCTTACTACAATTCCAACAAATCGAACGTCTCTTTTCTATACATTAGTTTCTATTGTCTTTTAAAATCAAACGAACGATTGTTCTTAAGATTTATTCTAAGACTTCTTAGCACCAATCTCGGTACATACCGGTGATTATAGTTACCTTGTATCTCTTTATGATTCAACCCTCGAATTCATAACTCTTACTCTCGCTCATTTCGGTCAAATTCCATTCAAGGTGTCATGCCATTTTTTACAAAACGAATGGGATCTTAGCATCTCTGGAGTATTTTGAGAAACACGAGTGGGGACCCGTATTGCAACGATCTTTCGACTCTGATGACATTCGTTGATCTTCTTGAATTGGAAAGTGTCATGGTACCGTACAATTAAAAGTCAATAGTCTTCTTCCATCCAAATCAAAATTCTCACCATAGAATTATGCCCGACATGAAGCAATCGAGGAAGAGCTCATTAGAGAAAATGTGTTCAGGGGCCTAGGAGGGTCCATCAGAATCATCTTCCTGATTGTCTTGCTCACATTTGTTTGTGTTGTTGCGAAGAACAATACAATCTGGCCTTATTTTTGCGTCAAAAGAATCCATTGTGCTTAGATTTACTTCTAACCGCTATTCTTCTGTATGGCCATGTTTCTTACTCGTCTTTTATCGACACGTCATGGAACATATCCTCATTTGACTATGGCATTTATGACATTGTTGATCAGTGATCTCGTCCTATTGCCTAAAACAAACTCGAGACCTCGAAGTGGATCGTGGCAAGGACATCATTCCGTTTCTTCTTCATTTTTCTCATACATTATGGCATCAGTCTTCTCATCAACACGATGATGATGATATTGTCCAAACGTATTTGCATGTACTCCATCTCTACCACTACCTTAACCATCTTGGATCTTCAACTACCCAAAAACTCCAAATTGCCTTCGCTTTTTGACACAAAATGAGTAAAACTCTCTTTGAACGACAAAATCCGTCCGTGCTCAACCAAACGCAACAATGCTTATGGAGATGCGCAGAGTTTCAAATTCCATTTGGAAAAGACACTAAAGGAGTGTTTAGCAAGAAGATGGATATGTTAGAAATATGGATTATAGTGATCTAGATGGCTAAGCGTTGTGTTAAGGAACATTTTGTATATTCATTATGTGTTTGTTATTAACATTGTGTGGTTCAATCCAATGTATTCGGAATGAATTATTTGTTGGTTTTTTTTTGTACTTGTTAGCTATGATGACTTAAAAACATTTGGTTGTTATATAATCAACTAGTTGTGCCACACTTTGGTTTCATAATTTAATGTGTTTTTCATGTTATATGATTAATATGCTCATAATAACTCAATAGGGCTTGCTGCAAATAAACCAACAAAAACGTTATACATCTTACAAACATAAAAAATCTGAGAAAAAATCGTTTTCTGTGAAAAAATGGAACCAACAGAGGGCGACCCCCTTAATTCAACATGGGCAGCCCCCTTAATTTTAAGGGGACCGCCCACTACTATATGGGACCGCACCTGTATTTACATAACAGTATTTTCTGCTTTTTTGACTTCTTCATACTAGTCTCAGTTCTTTGCCCAGAATGCTTAGACACAATTTGGAATAATTTTAACTAGTTACAAACTCATTCCATTTCTCATCATTTCCTCCCATAAATTCCCTCCAATTGATCAATCTCCTAAACACTCCATCTTCTTTATCATTCATCAACCTTTACCAACATCATGAATTACTAATGCCTCCATTTCCAAAGCCTCAAAGAAACCAAAATCAAATCATTCCACCAAAAACAATTGTTTTTGGATTTAACCCATGATGGACACAAAAACTCCATCAACCACACTTCAACTATCATACTCTAGTGCTTCCTAATGCCCTACAAAACACATTCAACCAAAGATACTTCCTCATTCTCAATATGATACTACATAACAATCACCAACACTCATCCAACATCACTTTCACCCAATGGTTATCTTAAATCCTCCCAACATCTCCTCATCCAAGACGTTTTCTACATCACCTCCAACTCAAGAAATTACATCAATAGACATCCCCCCAAAAACCTCTCTCCCTTTCACCAATCATCCCTCCTTGATGTCCATTTGATATCTCCATCACCTTCACCCACCTATCTTTGTCCATCCCATTCGTTGGAACCTTCTTGAGGCAACTATGGAGATTCATGCATGTGTTGCATTCACAATCGTTACTCTCATATGTGGCGTTAAGAGATGAACTCCCAATATAGTTTTCATATATTGAAACTATGCTCTCACTAACCACCAATCAACCATCTATCCTCCACTTACACCATCTTCACATAAACTAAACTTACTCTATGTTTTGTTTCTCAACTTATTGTCCATTACCATTTTGCAAGCAAGTCCTACGAGTTTTACTAGTTATACGGTCTCTTTGTAGTTTATAAATTTCATGACATTGTTATTTTTCTTTATGTATGCTTGTGTGAAGTTCACACACATTGTCCTAAATGAATGAAGTATCTTTTGCTTTGATGTTTGCTTGCACTTGTCATATTTTTCCTTCCTTCTTGCTACATGTTAGAAATATTTGTATTGTTCTAACTCGTTTTTGTAGCCAAGAAACCATAGCTCGATTCCTTGGTGCCCTCGAACGAGGGGGAGCACACATCAAGGGGGAGCATTTATTCCGTCGATTTTACTAGCAATTCTCGACGATGCCTTTTTGATTCTACAAAAAGGGGGAGAAATGACATAAAACTCACTAAATACTTGTTTAAAAATAATTTTACATTTAATGAGTTTAAATTTTGTAATCATCAAAAAGGGGGAGATTGTTGATAGAAATAATGCCTAAAAACATTATTAATATTTTTCACATCTTTACGTTTTGATAATCACAAAATATAAAAACGTTCAATGTAAAATTAAACGTAAACAAGTAATTAGTAGTAAATTTTCATTTCGAAAATTATATCACTTAAAGGTATGAATAAATAAATGCTTAATGCATTTTATGATCAAAGGAAATTTTTATTCAACCTCACACTTTTATAAAATATTGTAAACATTTTTATAAACATTACAAAACATTTTCTACAATTAAAAGAAATGTTTTATTCAAAATAAACATTTTGAAATTCAAAATTTCGGACCTAAAACGGCTAAAAAGTTCCAAAAAAATTCTCCCTACACAAAAGGACAAACTAGGGAGCGCCTAATCTAGGGCGCCCCCCTTAAATACACGGGCGGCCCCCTTATCTTTAAGGGGACCACCCACCTTTTTAAGAGGACCGCCCATAAGTAGACGCTCCTCTAGAATGTCCTATAAATACTGGACTATTCCCTACTATTTTCTCACATTTTGCACTCATTCTTTCTGATCAAAAATAGCCCACACATTTCATTAAAATCCTTTGATCATTTAATCATAAAGCTTTATTTCTAAGTGATCCAAGCTCAAATCCTTAAGTGTAAGAGAAGAATACTTCCTACCATCAAGTGAAGAAGTATTACACCTTTGTGTGTTGTTGCAATCTTGTTGCATTCATATCATAACTTGTAAATCATTTGCAAATCTTGTAAAGTTGTGTAGTTGTTAGATCTTGGTGATTGTTGTAAGTATAGTTGGATCTTGGTGATTTTTCGTAGTAGTGTTAGTTAGGTGTGATTATAGTAGTGGTTTGGTGAAGTAGTGGTGTGAAGAAAACTAAGGTGTGAAGAAGTTGTGTAATCGTGATCAAGTCGTGAAGCAAAGTTGTGTAGTGAAGTTGTGAAGTTGTGGTAGATTGGTTCTAGATAAGATTAGAACTCGACATCTAGCTTAGTGTCGGAAATCAAGATAAGCGATAGTTGTGTAAGGTTTTCTCCACCATAAGGGAGCTTGTTGACATAGTGAAGAAAACTCTCGAGTTAGGTTCTCGAGGAGTGGAGTAGGGCGAAGAGGTGCTTCGTTGCCGAACCACTATAAATCCTCGCGTTGTGGTTTGATTGTTCTTACTCTTATCTCTTGTCTTACATTATTTTCTCATACTATCCTATTAATTGTTTAGATAAGTATATTGTTCATATTGTGCAAGTGTTGAATTCACATAAAGTCGAATCTAGAATTTTTACAAACACTTTAAAACCTTAAATTAAAAAGCAGTAAACTATTCAAAACCCCTTCTAGTTTTCCACAATTAGTATCAAGAGCCACATCAAACAAGATTTTTAAAATAAATTGTATTTTAAAACTTGAATCGATCTATGGAATCGGAAAAATATTTAGAAGGGCAATCTATGCAAAGACCACCACTATTTGAAAGTGATGGATTTATTTATTGGAAAAATATATTCGAAACTTATGTGAAGTCAAAAGATCTAGATCTTTGGCATGTTATTACCGATGGTGATTTTCCTCCTATTTAAAATAATCCCGAAACTAAAAATGATGAAGTTGTACCTTTTCATAAACAAAACGATGATCTTAAAAAGAAACTTGCAAAAAGTAATGAAGCTAAAATGGTAATTTATAATGCTTTGCCACGTAAAGAATACGAAAGAATTTTTATGTGTCAAACCGCAAAAGAAATTTGGGATACTTTGTTAATCACTCATCAAGGTAATAATCAAGTCAAAGCAAACAAAATAGATCTTCTTGTTCAACAATAGTATTTAAAACCACTAGAACTAATAATGGGAGATGTCCATAAATCAGAATGAACAATATCAAAATGATGTTCAATAATAGAATCTGAACTATGAATGGGAAGCTTCACATGTTTGCCAAGTTGGCAAGTGTGACAAATATGTGAAGTCTTTACTTTATTACATGAAATAAAACGACTAGAGACAAGCGAACATAGCACTTGATCACCCGGATATCCGAGGTATTGATGCCACATGGAAGCACTTGTTGAGAGAAAAGCAATAGGAGAAGTTGACATCTTGGTAACTGGATAGAGATCGCCTAAACTGTCACATCGAAAGAGGATACGACGAGTCAAGTAATCCTTCACAAAAAAACCAAAGGAGTCAAATTCAATAGTACAATTATTGTCCCTAGTGAACTGACGAACATAAATGAGATTTTTGATTATATTGGGGGTTACAAGAACATTATAAAGATGAAGTAGGCGCTGATGAGAAGGAATAATGCTATGGCCGGTGTTGGTGATGGGAATAGACTTGCCATCACCAAGGTGAACATATGGAAATAGGCGTTTATCAAAAATGGTACTTAAATTACTTGCATTAAAATTTAAATGGGAAGAGGCACCTGTATCCATGTGCCAAGTTGGGTCTTGCGGCAGCATAATGCTAAACGCACTTGGTAGAGTAGTAGGCTGTGATGAATAAATAGCCGGAGCGGGACTGAGTATACCTTGACCGGGATGCGGCAATCTATAATGCATTTTTGGTGTAAACTATTGAGCAACATTAGTCTTATGAGCCACGTATTGGGCCAGAGTACATGTGAACATTATATCAGACGAGAGAAATACATAGATTTTAGGGTGAGGGTGGACTATTTAGAGAGATGTTAAGAGAGGATCAGTTTTGCTCTGATAACCATATTGGAGGATAATTGTTTTTCCTATTTATTTCCTTCAAATACAAACGATATATATAGTACATGCTTGAGTCCATGAAAATTAATGTAAAGCTTATCCTATCACATTTAATGTAAAGCTTATCCTATCACATGATTGATACGAATCCTAATCATACACCTAATGATTTGATAATCTTCCAAAAATAGCAACTAAATACAATCAATAATTAATGACTAATAAATGACATAACTATATCGACTAATAAGAGTGACATCAACAAAGTTTTCATGACACATAAGTTTACTAGATAATTTAAGTCATCCACACATACAACGAAATTTAAAAGAAAGTACAATAAAAATTCCTATAGGAATTAGAGTATAAGAAAGTTCCCGCTTAGGTTTCACTAGGTAATACGGGAAGGTCTCTCCTTAAACATTAACATTATTTGATACGACATTAGAGTTTCCACAAGTTTTTCCTTTCTAGTACTTGTTCGCACAGTTCTGACACTTCCATATTGGACAATCACTCTTGTAATGTCCTAGCCTTCCACACTCACAATAGGCAACTTCAGTCATTTTCCTTGCCACTGAGGGTCTCGATGTGGTTGCAGGAGCAAAGGCCTTACAATCTCTATTCAGATGTCTAATCCGCTTGCAGTTGCTGCACTACACAAAGCATGGTCCAGCGTGGTGCAACTTACATCTATTGTAGTGGGGTAGCTTCCCAGCATAAACCTTCTTGTTACTTGGCCCAACAACATGTGCTCTAATCACTTTATGTCCTTTGTTTTGGCTAGAACTTCCACCGTGGTCACCTTCCCACTTCCTCTTGTTGCTATCATTCTTTGCTACCTTGCCTTCTTAATGTTCCACCCGGTTCATTAAGTCGCGGGCCACACGGGTCTTTGCCTCGTAGATAGCAATAGTTTCGATAGCATTAGCCACTCGCTGGGCTACAATCTGCTCGATTTCCGCAAAACTCATCCCTTGATTCGTAGTTGTCATCGTTTCTTTAAGATCACAAGGAATATAATATATAATGTGATTTTATCCAAGGTAAAATCATGACACACAATGACCACAACATACATGTAAAGTGAGACCAAGATATGCAGAGGTATAAGATAAAAGCAACCATGGCATAAATAATTCAACATCATAAATAGCATAATCATAACCAACAACATAGGTTAATACTTAATACATCATTTTACATGAATAAAAGAGTGCAAGTTTCTCATTAACGCTACCAACCGAGTACTACTCAAGTTTAGTAGGATACAATACAAAAGGAGCTACAATGACTAATCTATTTATTTATGGGCCAAGGTGCCTCTCAATATCCCAGATGTTGGCCTCTATGTTATCCCCAACTGACTCTATATGCTCAGGTGGTGGTGATACTGCTGTTGGTGGTGGTAGTGATGGTGAAACACATATGGATCTCTTACGAGATGAGGATGGTAACTTTAATGGAAATAGTGGATACCAGGTGGATGTTGGTGCAACTCTCCATCGGTTTATGGCTGCTCTATAGCCTAGTGTCATCGAGATCTCCTTTCCCGGTTGACTGGCACGGACAAGACTAGTAGGTAGGGATCGGGTAGGCGGTGGATGTGCAACTGATGTCGAAGCAGTCTGGGTGTGGAGTAACTCAGCAGTCTCACTCAGATCCTTGTCTGATGAGTCGTCACCAGAATCGAGTGGGTAGCCATACAAAGCCGGTGTGCAATCTGGTAATGGTGGTGCGGGTCTAACTGTAACACCTCCAAAATCACAACGCATTAGAATACCACTTGGGGTGCTACTTCATAGCATAGAGTACTAGCTACAGAAAACGACTCTAAGTGAGACGTTTTGAAAAGTCAACCATTTGATAATTTTTATAAAATATCAGAATTACAACAGGTCCCATTTGTAATGTATTAGAAAACATTGTCAAAATGTTTATTGAATGGTAATGAAATTATAAAGCCTTCAAAAAAAATATTTGTATCCACGCGACTCGAATGCTCCCAATGATCAGCTAGCAATATAATAACCTGAGAAAATACATGCAAAAACATCAACAATAATATTGGTGAATTCATAGGTTTAAGTAAAAGCATTATTGAAATAATTCAAGTAATATTTCAGTAAGAAAAGTAGCGTTATAATATTTCAAAGTATTATTTCTGAAATCTAAGTAGTGATTCAATAAATAAGGTAATATTTAGAAGTGGACCACAAGAATTAGTAGTGTAGACAAGAGAAACGAATTCACTAAGTCTAAATGAAAAACATATATTATTGCACTAAGCTCATGACCCCGAAACCTTAACTAGTTTGTGCCCTTACTGTATATAAGATGTATGCCAAAACATCCTAACTGTCCTCACCATGTTAAATGCACCATGGCCAACTTGTGACCAAATATTCAAGGTGGGGATTGTCAATCCCGATAGATCTACCCACAACATTCGCGCTTACCCCTACAAGGTAATTAACAGTTCATGATAAAAGGGACTTAATTGGCATTGTGGTAACCTAGGCAATAATATCCAGGCAACAATCTGGATATCATATAGTTTGAAAGCCCTTGTGTCCAAAAGTAAAGCAAGTAATGTGTTCAAAACTCATGGTTCCATATATAGGTATTCAATGATCTCAAATCTTGTAGTAAGCAAATCAAGCTTTAGTAAATTCA
>BQNB010009790.1:20992-54125 GCA_026074375.1 Tanacetum coccineum
ACCCTAGAACTAGTAATAAGCTTAACATACCACTAATGGGCTTATTAAACCCAACAGCCCACTATTGGGCCAAGCAGGCCCAACAAGCCATAACCGTGGGGTCCACAGCTTATTAATAAGCTCCTTGAGCTTATTAAGGAGTCTAATATACTTGTAGGACTTACATGAACTATTAGACCTCTTGAAAATAAGCCCACACCTATAAAACCCTTAACGAATTCATAATGGGCCCAAAAGCCCATTATCGAGAGCTTAATTTCTTATGAATAAGCCAAACTGTAAAAACAGCTTAAATATAATCCTAAGGACTTATTGAAACTAGGAAAATAAATTATATCATGTGTAAACTCTTTTTGAAACCTTTCGGGTTAAAGTTATTGGGCTAACGAGCCTAATAAGCTCAAATAAGCTCACCCGAGCTTAGTTTTCAGCATTAACAGTTTCATTAAGCTTAAATGAGATTAATGAGAGCTTATGTGCTTTTAGAATCCTTATTGGACCATTAATTTGCTTAATGGACTTTAACGAGCCCACTAAGCCCAATAAGCTAAAATAAGCTCATCCGAGTTTATTTATAAGCTGCCACAGCTTATATGGCTTATTGGAGCTTAATAAAACCTATTGTCACTTGTTAGAACTTAATTGGGCTTAAAATGTAAATTTTTACAAGTTAAGGGACTAAAAGTGTCAATTTGTAAACTTGAGGGTTAAAACTGCCAAAACTGATTTTATAAGTCTAGGGACTGTTTTTGACATTTTGAATTTTAAAGGGCCGTTTGAAAGTATAAGAACCTAAAGTGTAATTTTTTGTAAAATTGAAGGACTAAAGGTGTAAATGTGGAAACTTAAGGGTTTAAAATGTAAATATTATATTTTCTTAAACATAAGGACTGTTCTTGTAGAATTATGTAATCTTATGATCAAACCAAGAACAAGAGTAAGATGTGGGTTGTGAAGTTAGAGATAGAATGGATGGAAAATGGATGAAGTGTATTATGATGAAATGTTACAAATGGAACAACCAACAACCAACCCCTCTCCAAGGCTAGGAGAGGGTTTATATAGTACATGGATGGCCGGCCCATGGGCTATGATGGGCTTCCCATGGGTCTTGGGCCGGACTAGATTACTAATCTAATCATTACACTAACTACGAGCTAAGACTGTTACAACTTGGAAGTGACCGACACTTTTTGTGTTTCCAACAGTTCTTGTAAATATAGAAAACCTAAGGGTATTGTATGGACGAAAGTGATAAACACTTAATAAATCGGACAAGTTATAATATTTATCGGATATTATACAAATTAAAACACGACTTAATAAATATGTATATTTATTAATAACGTTTATACATATACTTGAACGTGTGTAATCGTATGCCTTCCCAAGAGCCAACAAGTAAAGACAAATACAATAAACATGTGCACCACCACACAAAGAATAACAGTATATATAAACTAGCACTTTATTGTAGTTTATACATTAAGTCGTTAACCTAAACTTGTAGACTAAGACTGACCGTATTTACTTAGGTATTTGACGGTGAGATTCAATTGCCGTACTTGGATAAAATTATCATTCACAGGGGACTACCTAATAAAGTGAGTTCATAGCCCCATTCTTTTCAATTATTTAAATGTTTTACATCTTTGGGGTGAGAACATGCTTTGTTTTACAAATTGGACGCAAGGGTACATTTTATACAATGATTACGTATTTTGCCTAAGTAGCGATAACCCACTGAGCCCTTTATCATGAACTGTCAATTACTAGATTGTAAGCGCGAGTATTATAAATAGATCTATTTGGGATTGACGTCCCCGTTTGGGTGAGTAGCTCTTACTGTACCGGTTTTATGGACAACAAACGTATACCATGTCGGATTTGGGATGTTGCGGGTTAGAACATCATTCACGGGCATTGTTGGCAATTTATTGCATTCATACATGTCGAGCTTCAGTGTCATGAGCTTAGTAAAACGTAATTACTTTTATGATGTTTGCATTTATTGCTTAACCATACACTCAGAAATCTTGTGGTCTTATAATTGATTTACATAAACCTATGAATTCACCAACTTTCTGTTGATATTTTAAGCATGTTTTTCTCAGGTCAATAAGGCACGAGATGCCCAGATACATTAGGGTCACTCTTTGGAGAGAGTCAATACTAAAGATTTGGGTCGTATTACATTTTGGGAACATTTGTTATAAACCAAAATCTTTACTTATATTGTCGAACAATTTGAAGCCATGAGCTTATGTAATGAACAAGTATTTTGTTAATCTAATGTATCTTTTTAAAACGACACATTTAGTGGTCGTTCTCATATCTTGTGCTATTGATCTATGAAGTAACGCCCTCGGATATTCAATATTCCGCTGCAACCCGTATTTTAGAGGTGTTACAGATTGGTATCAGAGCCAAGGTCAAAAGTTTTTGTCTGGACTATAATCATTTTTAAACACTGCATTCACAAATAGGGTTTGCACGGGACACACATACATTACTTGTTTGTAATCTAGCATATGTGCTTACATGACATACACTATTTTAGCATTAGTAGTTTACTAAGTGCTTGCATGATTGATATATGAGTATATAAATTATATTACGTATATTACCATAAGAGTCTTAAAATTAATACTTATATAAGTTATTTTTGTTTTTACAGGAGTCATGTCTTTTGCATCATCTGCGGTTACCTACACTTCTATCTACACCGATTTTGAGCCAGGGAGTGTATTTTGGGGAGCTGACGAGGAGCTGTCGGACGGTGGTTCTCCACGAGTCATCGTACACGGATACGATAGACTCCCTATGCAGCCGGTAGCCCCACCATTACCGGATTACATACTTGGCCCCGAGGAGCCACAGACACCACCAGTACCACAGGACAAGGATAAGCGTGAGCCTATGTTCATGCAGCCACATGATCCTGACTATGTTCTAGAGCCTATGTACCCTGAGTATATACCATTGGAGGATGAGCATGTGTTTCCGGCTGAGGAGCAGCCATTACCTCCTATTGTTTCACCTACTGCTAAGTATTACCTCCTATTGTTTCACCTACTGCTAAGTCACCAGGATATGTTACTGAGTCGGATCTAGAAGAGGATCCAGAGGAGTATGAGGATGATGAGACAGAGGATGGTTCGGTTGACTATCCTATAGACGGGGGAGAGGATGGAGATGATGATGACGGCGATTCATCCGGGGATGACGCCGATGATAAGGATGAGGATAAGGATGAGGAGGATAAGGAGGAGGTGGAGGAGCACTTAGCTCTGGCCGACTCCGTTGTTGTTGTACCTACTGTTGAGCTTGTTTCCCCACCTGAGGGAGCAAATCCTGTTACACCACCACCCTCCACTGACATTACTACCACTGGAGCTAGGATTACTGTCCGGCTTCAGGCTTCCATATCCCTTCCACCAGAGGCAGAGGTTGAGACACTTCTAGCCATGCCTACTCCACCACCATCACCACCTATCTCACTATCACCACCCTCTGCAGGGGAACGCCTTGCTAGGTGTACGTCCACATCTGCACATTCATCACCACCACCTGTGCCATCACCATTACTACCATCATCTGGGTGTCCAACCCAAATCCAGACACTCAGGATAGCCTCCACTTAGGCCCTTGTTGATGCGGTTACTGCCGCATTACCATCACCTCCACTACTACCACTACCACCATCTCTATACATACCACCACCTGTTGACCGTAGGGATGATATTCCTGAGTCTGAGCGGCCACCTCGCAAGAGGTCGTGTTTGTTTGCTCTAGGCTCCAGGTATGAGGTCGAGGAGAGTTCTACTGCTAGACCTACCGGAGGTCGAGGGGTAGACTATGGGTTTGTCAGCACCTTAGATGCTGAAGAGAGACGACGAGGGATTAGAGAGGTTGGGTATGGTATTAGGGATACTTGGGTGGATCCGGCAGAGGCAGTTCCTGAGATAGCACCTATGACCGTGGGAGAGGTCAATACTAGGGTTACAGAGCTTGCTGAGCTCCATGAGCATGATACGCAGGACTTATATGCTCTACTAGAGGATGCTCAGGATAGTAGGACTCGCATATCACAGCGAGTCACTATGGACTCGCAGCGGGTCGACTTGCTTATGGAGGATATGATAGCTTATTAGGAGACATTACTGATTGTAGAGGAGGAAGACTATGCTTTCTGAGAGGCTTGGGCTCATTCGGTAGGATTAAGTCAGGCAGTTCATTATGAGCTTCAGACCCACCGTGAGCAGGTGTATGCACACGAGTCCTAGATCTAGGCACATCAGACACAGCTATAGCTGCAGGGTACTCTTATTAAGACCCGACACCATGTACATGAGACTCGCTCCTAGATGCAGCAGACTGAGATGGCAGAGCTATGAGAGATTGACCGTAGACGTAAGGCACAGATGGTAGAGATTCTCTGAGTGATGAGAGACATAAGATGAGAGATGGGTGACATGCAGGCCGAGTTGTTAGCACTGCGAGAGCAGCAGAGGAGAGCTAGACAACTAGGATCAGATGTTAGAGTTCCAGATGACCAGGATGCTTCTAGAAATGCGGATAGTCACATCTAGTGGTTTATGTCATTTTACTTTGCTAGGCAATTGTTCAGGCATGTTAAGTATTAGGGGTTCTCCCCGCTAGCATAGCCTTACATCTTTTGTACTGTATTTTGTGTACCAAAAACTATTTCATGTAAAATTTTCCAAGTTATGAATGAAATAGATGTGTTATGTTGTACTATATAACTCTCTTATGTTTTTGTCTCATCTGTAAATTATTGTATATCTTGTCATGACCTCACGTTTTGTCCCTTGTGATTTAGACGAATCATGGCACCTGTGACAAAACGAGGACCGAATACCCCACCTAACAACACCAACCTAAACAACATGACTCCAGAATCCGTTCAAGCTATGATTGACCAAGCTCTTCTGCGAAACTCCACCAATAAAGATGGAAGCCAAACCGAAGGAATGTGCAAACTACACACCCTTGTTTCTACGCTGACTTCATGAAATGTCAACCTTTGAACTTCAAAGGAAATGAAGGTGTTGTCGGTTTAACCCGGTGGATTGAAAAGATGGAATCAGTTTTCAATATCAGTGGTTGTGCTATTGAAAATCAGGTTAATTTTGCCACCTGCACTCTGTTAGGCGCTGCTTTAACTTGGTGGAATAGTCAGATAAGAACCTTAGGTCCTGATGCATATTCAATGACTTGGGAAGCACTCAAGAAGAAAATGACAAACAAGTATTGTCCGCATGGTGAAATCAAGAAACTAGAAATCGAGTTGTGGAACCTAAAGGTCAAAGGGAACGATGTTCCAACATACACTGAATGTTTCCAAGAGCTAACCTTGATATGTACCAAGTTTGTTGCTAATGAAACTGAGAAGGTTGACAAGTACATTAGTGGACTCTCTGATAACATTTATAGAAATGTGAAGTCTTCCAAACCCAAGATGTTAGATGAGACTATTGAGTTGGCCAACGACTTGATGGATCAGAAACTCCGCACATATGCGGAAAGACAGACTGACAACAAAAGGAAGGTTGATGATTCATCTAGAAACAACCATGGCCATCAATAACAACCCTTCAAGGGACAGAATGTCGCCAAGGTCTACAATATGGGGTTGGGTGAAAAGAAGCCGTATGGTGGATCTTTGCCCAAGTGCACCAAGTGCCATTTTTATCACAATGGCCCGTGTACTCAGAAATGCCACAAATGTAACAAGGTAGGGCACTTTGCCCGCAACTACAGGGGTTCTAGCAACACTAATGTTGCTAATACTCAAAGGGATAATAGGGCAGTTCCCAAAGGGAATGGTTGTTTTGAATGTGCAGCTCCAAGACATTTCAAGAGGGATTGTCCAAAATTGAAGAATAAGGATGGAGGAAATGGGAATGCACAAGGCTGGGTATACGCAGTTGGAAATGCAAAGAAGAATAGGAATGTATCGAGGAACCCGGACTCCAATGTCATCACGGGTACGCTCCTCTTAAACAACTGCTATGTATTTATCTTATTTGACACTAGTGTCGATAGAAGTTTTATATCTACTGTGTTTAGTTCCCTGATTAACATCGACCCAACTCTATTAGAAAGTAGTTATGACGTCGAATTAGCTGACGGGAAAATAGTCAGAATAGACACTATTATACGGGGTTGCACTTTAAATTTCTTAAACCATCCGTTCAACATAGATCTAATGCCCGTAGAACTGGGTAGTTTCGACGTTATAATCAGCATGGATTGGTTAAGAAAGTTCACATCGTGATCGTGTGTGATGAGAAACTTGTTCGAATTCCCTATGGGAATGAAACCTTGATTTTTCGTGGTGACGAAAGCAACAATGGCAGAAAATCTCGGTTGACCATTATCTCATGTTCGAAGGCTCAAGAGTACATGGAAAAAGGATGTCAGATCTTTTTGGCACAGATATCCGCCAAGAAGGAAGAGGACAAGTAGAAAGGAAAGCAACTTAAGGAAGTACCAATCGTTCAAGATTTTTCGGAAGTGTTTCCCGAGGACTTGCCGAGTCTTCCTCCAGCTCGACCAGTGGAATTCTAGATCGACTTGATTCCAGGAGCCGCGCCCGTAGCTCGAGCACTGTATCGATTGGCACCGTCCGAAATGAAGGAATTGTCGGAACAACTACAAGAGCTTTTCGACAAAAGGCTTCATAAGACCTAGTTCCTCACATTGGGGAGCCCCGGTCTTGTTTGTCAAAAAAAAGGATGGGTAATTCAGGATGTTCATTGACTACCGGGAGTTAAATAAGCTAACAGTGAAGAATCGTTATCCACTCTCGAGGATCGACGATTTATTCGATCAACTCTAAGGATCCAGCATTTATTCAAAGATAGATTTGAGATCGGGTTATCACCAGCTGAGAGTACGAGAACAAGACATTCCAAAGACGGCATTCCGAACTCGGTATGGTCATTACGAGTTTCAGGTTATGCCATTCGGGCTAACAAACGCACCTGCGGTATTCATGGACCTCATGAACCGAGTGTGCAAGCCCTACTTGGATAAGTTTGTAATCGTCTTCATTGATGATATACTTATTTATTTAAAGGACAAGAAAGAGCACGAAGAACATCTTAAGGCAATTTTGGAATTTCTTAAGAAAGAGAAGTTGTATGCCAAGTTTTCAAAGTGTGAATTTAGTTTTTCGAAGGTACAATTTCTCAGTTCGTCTAATTTCGATAGCAGAGGCATTCATGTGAATCCAGCCAAGATTGAATCTATACAAGGATTGGCATCTCCTAGACACAGCTACTGGAGATCGCCAATTTTTAGGTCTTGCTGGTTTCTAGCGAAGGTTTCATTGTTGGATTTTTCGAAGATTGTTATTCAATGACGAAGGTTACTCAAAAAAGGAAATAAATTGTTTGGGGGTGAAAAGGGGGAAAATGCTGTCAGTTAATTAAAAGCAGAAGTGTGCAGTGGCAATTTGGCTTTACCTGAAGGAAGCGAGGATTTTGTGGTCTATTGTGATGCTTCACACAAGGGTTTAGGCGCTGTGTTGATGCAGAGAGAGAAGGTGATTGCCTATGCTTCTCGACAACTAAAAATTCATGAGAAGAACTACACACTCATTGATGTTAGAACTTGGGTTGGTGGTGTTGCTCTAAAGATATGGAAGACCATTATCGATATGAACCAATCTGCAGTGTTCATCGACCATAAAAGTCTACAACACATTCTTGACCAAAAGGAGCTTAACATGAGGCAACTCCATTGGCTGGAATTGCTAAGTGATTACGATTGTGACATCCGTTATCACCCTGGAAAGGCAAACGTAGTGGCCGACGCATTAAGCCGTAAGGAACGGATTGAGCCATTGCGGGTTTGAGCCTTAGTTATGACATTTGTTTGGATTTTCCCATATATTTATATGAAGCTCAAATCGAAGCCCTGAAAACCAGGGAATCTTAAGAATGAAGATGTAGGCGGTATGATCAGAAAGGATATACCCAAGGAAAGGTTGGAACCACGCGTCGATGGGACTTTATGTTTAAACGGCAGGAGTTGGTTACCTTACTATGGCGACTTAAGATCCGTGATTATGCACGCGAATCCACATGTTGAGATTATTCTTTCCTTCATGTTCTGAAAAAGTTGTACCAGGCTATGACGATGCTTATATTGGTGGCCAAATATGAAGGTGACATCGCACTATGTTGCAAGTGCTTGCGTGTTGCAAGGTCAGGTTCCGAACATCAAAGGCCATGAGTACTATTAGTACCAATCAGCAATACCCGAGTGGAAGTGGGACTAATATCACGATGGATTTTATCACAAAGTTCCTTATGTCGTCACATGGTTTTGGACACCATTGGGTAATTGTGGGGATCCGACTTACAAAATATGCTCACTTCTTGTTCATAATGGAGATGACCATTAGGAACAAATTAGCAAGGTTCGTACTAAACATGTTAGTAGCCAAGACACGGAATCACCTGTTTCAATCATCTGTGATCGTGACAGGAGGTTCACATCAAATTTTCTGGAGTATTTCTGAAACTTTTGGTTAAGATCTGAGTATGAGAATGCGTCATCATCCAGAAACGACGGGGTGGGGGGGGGGCGACAAGTGCGAGAGGACTATCAAACTCTCGAGGACATGCTACGTGCTTGCGTGATCGATTTTGGAAAGGGATGGGTTAAGCATTTGCCATTAGCGAGTTTTCGTTTTAACAACTGTTATCACGCTAGATAAATGGCCGCACCTTATGAGCACTCTATGGCCATGCAAATGTCGATCACCTATGTGCTGGGCCGAAGTTGGAGAAGCTCAACTGACTGGTCCGGAAATGATCCAAGAAACAACGGAAAAGATTGTCCTGATCAAGCAGAGAATTCAAGCTGCTCGGGATCGACAAAAGAGCTACGCTGATTTGAAACGAAATCCGATGGAGTTCGAAGAATAATGGGGATGGTTTATGCTCAAGGTCTCACCTTGGAAATGGGTTGTACGATTCGGTAAGCGGGGCAAGTTGAACCCGAGATATGTCGGACCTTTCAAGGTGTTAGCCAAGGTTGGGAAGGTTGCCTACAGACTGGAACTTCCTTAAGAGTTGAGCAGGGTTCACCATACTTTCCATGTATCTAATCTGAAGAAATGTTACACTAACGAACCATTAGCCATGCCGTTGGAAGGAATTCGCGTTGATGATAAGCTCTAGTTTGTGGAAGAGCCCGTTGAAATCATGGAACGGGAGATCAAACGATTAAAGCGAAGCCGGATACCATTGGTTAAGATTCGCTGGAACTCTTTTTTTTTTATTTTTAGGAGAGGTCTGGTTCACCTGGAACGTAAGATTTGTTCAAACAGAAATACACACAGCTTTTCGTTTTTAAATCGACTAAGGCTTCGTCATTCCACTACAAGGTCTTAAGCTTTGAGGAGGAAAAGCCTTTTTAACGGGTGGATCGACTGTAACATTTCTGAATTTAAGGTTCCCATACAACGACTCCGATTATTCCGATCATTATTTATTTTAGTCCATTACGCGGTTACTTGTAATTTAGCTTTTAAGCTAAACGCGCCTATAGACTTAGCTCAAATAATCAATTAACGTAAACGAACCACCCCCCCCAAATTATTAAACTAAGGGTTTTTACGGTCAAGCAAGTGTTATATAATTATTAAGAAGATAATTATTGACTTTGCGCATTTTATTTTTATTGGGCACGTAAAAGGCTTACGTTTCACAATAAAATACGTTTAGACATACTCCGGAAATACTAGACTTACCTAGACTCAAACCAATAACCATCTCATATAACCTTTAAAACACAAAAATTAGGTAAATTCTTGTGTTAATAGCCACATTGCCGAAAATGGGTAACGCATAACCCCATACACCATTCGTCCCACATACATACTAGAAAATCCTTTTAATATTCCCTAAGTACATGTACAATCCTAGGTTAATTAAAGAATGTACTTTATGTCCCTAATTAGCTTATTACACAAAGGATATTAACCACATTTGATCCCTTTGTGCCCTCTTGATACCCACGGCAACAAATAAGCACACACAAACCATAAGATTTTCATAATCCTAGAAAATCTTGTACAATTATCTTGTAATTAAGGATTTGTACTATGTGGTTTAATAAGAAAACTATTTGAGCTAACTAGAAACCTCAAAACCACCACATAAGGGCATGGTTTAGATTTGGTTAGGGACTAAGTGAGCTAATGTAACACCCCCAAAAATGTGTCGCAGCGGAAATATGTCCGGGAGTGTTACTTCATAATACAACAGTACAAGATACAAGAGAACGACCTCTAAATGTGTCGTTTGAAAAATAATCTCTTTGATTTTCTTGAAATTGATATGACATTTGTCCCATAATTGCATCACAATGAAAAGCTTGAAAGCAATACAACGGGATTTGATCATTTGTATATAATTAGAAATCCATGAATGAAATCTTGTCAATTTAGACTCCAATGCACATCAAGTAAGCCAAGCATCTAATTCACCTGAGAAAAACATGCTAAAAAGTGTCAACATAAAGTTGGTGAGTTCATAGGTTTGTTTAAGTATGAATGTAAGTTCAAATGAATGTGTTTGCCTACTGTATCATCACAGTACCATGTAAAATGTTTAAGCAAAAATATTGGATCAAAGATTTGTAAAGTATGGCTGACTATTTCAACCCTTAAATAGTCACAAAATGTAAGTACTTGTGTTCAAATCCAAGATTTGAAATGTATGCATGACCATTGTATCCAATACAATAGTCACCCTATGTGATTACGATTACAAACCTAAGTTCATGAAACTGCGCTTTGACTTGTATGTATGCCAATCTTTTCAGGCACTGTAAATGTATCCCAATGAATGCCAATCAATTTCAGACAATCAAAGTAAATGTTCATGTAAATGTAGTTCAATGTAACGACATGGTATAACGTTCGTTTCCAATGATAGCTAGTCACCCGAACGGGGATGTCAACCCTAATAGATCTATCTTATAACATTCGCGCCTACCCTCTGAGTAATTAACAGTTCATGCAACTTAAGATAATCTCTAATCATTAAAATGAAAACAAAGTTGTAGTATCCATAAGTGAAAACTAGTGATGTATCTTATCACGAGATATGTAAATGAGTATGTAAACGAGTTTGTAAACATTCATGTAAACACATATGTAATCGACCATGTAAATGAATTTGTAAACACGTATGTAGCGACCATGTAAATGAATTTGTAGACACGTATATAATCGTCCATGTAAATGAATTTGTAAACAAGCATGTTCACACCCCAAAAATATATGTAAAACATGGGGCTATAAACTCACCTCGATGTTGAAGAACGGTTGACAGAAATGCACATACTATGCATAACACGAACGGAAAAACCAGAACGGCTCGATCAAGAAGTTGCGATTTATCTTAACGGCTATGATCCACTAGCCTAAGATAGTGTATTTGGGTTTTTCGATAGATGATTAGATCAACGCGAGACGTTGATAAAAGATTTAGATTTAAAGTTGTAATAGTTTGGTGGTTGGTTAAATAAAAAAAAGAAGTAAACGCAAAGGGTGTAATATATTCCGTTTATATTACATAATGAAAAATGACCAAGTATATAATTCATACCATGAATTATATAACAAGATACACAACCAAAAGAATAACTTGAAGCGTATATGATACACGACATGTGTTACATCTAAAAGGTGATAGTTAAAATAAAATGGTCTAATTATATAATACCTTCCAAGTATTATATAGGAAAGATGATAAAAATAAATGAAACTAAATAATTCGACACGCGCCCGGATATCCCCAAGTGATTTAATAGAAAGTTCCTTTATAAAAATAAACGCACGTTTTAAAGTTGTGGACTAGATAAATGAAATTTCTAAAATGATAGTTTACGTTTGATTATTGGGTCTTCACGATTTAATAATTCTTAAGACAATTCAAGATAATAAATAAAGTAAGATTTGTAAAAACTTATTAAGTGTAGCAATTTATAAAAATCTCGACATTACCTATTCGTTTATTTAACTTTTTCTATATTAACAAAAGTTAATTATTTTCCCCTCAATTAAATCAATCCATGTTGCAAACATACTCATTTTTCAATCTATATCTAGCAAGACCAAATAATAACCAAAAAACAATCTAAAAACCAAGCACACTCCTTATCGTTATTATAAATACAAAAACGAAAATAATAACAAAGTATTTATTTAACCATTTAAACCACCATTTAGATCTGATTTTTATATTTATAAAATCTTAAGATATATTTATTAGTTTATTTTTATATAAACCAAACGCCCATTACGGCTGCTAAACCTGGATCTAAACGCTCCCTAATCTGTTATACAGCAACCAAACGCTCCCTTTGGTGCTTATAACCACAACTAAATGCTCCCTTTTCAGTAAATAACCAAACAACGCACCCTAATCCGTACCAAACACACCCAAGGCTGTTTATATCAGCCAAACGCCCCTATGTGGTGTTTTAAGATAAGCCAAACGCACTTAAATCTGTCTTTATAAAACCAAACGCACCCTTGTGCGGTTTTGTTGACCCAAACGCACCCTTGGTGCTAATTGCTTACCCAAACGCACCCCTAATGGCTGTTATAACTAAATCAAAAGCACCCTATGCTGCGTAAATCACAACCAACGCACCCTCACGGTGTTAACCGCAAAACAAACACCCATATGTTGTTACTCCACAAAAACCAACGCACCCTTGTCTGTGACCATTCAAACGCGCCCTTGTGTTGGTGCAAAAACCAAACACACCTGTTGCTGGGTCTTCTAAAACTAAACCAACCGCACCCCACTCGTGCAATCCAAACGCACCTTGTGGTGGTTTGCTACAGCCAAAACACACCCCTTGTGGTGTTATCGAAATGGAACGCACCCTTATCGGTGACTGACAACCAAACGAACACACCCCTGGTGCTAAACCCAAAACCAAACGCACCCTTTTTTTGGTAACATTAAATCAAACGCACCCTGATTGGTGCAAACCATGAACCCAACGCACCTTGTGGTGGTTATGTGACAAACCAGTAGCACCCCTTTGGTTGTTTTTTGTTGAACCAAAACACACCTTTGGTGGGTTTTTCTCCCAAACCCAACACACTTTTTTTTGGGTCACCAACGAATCAAACACACCCATGGTGCCTGAGATAAAACCAAACGCAAACCAACGCACCCTTAGGTAGGCTGAGGTGGAGGTGGTGCTGTGGTGGGATGGGGATGGTAGAGACGGATTTGAGGTGGCTGAGCCGCGGTGGTGAGGTGATTACAAACGTGGGGGTAACAAGGTGATGATGATGATGATGGTGTGAAGATGATGCTGATGGTGTTCGGATGGTGTCGGCTGGTGGTGGCCAGAAGTCGCCGGAGCGACGCTGGAAGTTGAGAGGGAGTAGGGTTTGTGTGCTAGGTTAAAAAGTGAATGAACCCTAATAGGGTTATCTCAATATATATATAAAAAGAAAAAAAAGTATCGTTGACAAGTCAGTGTTAGTTTAGGGATTAATGTTGTAAGTATAACTACAGGGACCAAAAGTGCATCTTCTGTTAATTAGTGGTTCGGGACTCGTTTAGGCTAGTTAACGTTTTATTCAAAACACAAAACTTGCGCCATTGCGTTCCAAATGATTTTTCCCATAATAATAAGTATTTACTTAATAGTATTTCATAAATGTTTTTATAAAACTTATTTAAAATGTTTTTCTATTTATTGGGTATCCCGGTTGAGCTTTGTCCGAAAAATAAACTTTGACTCGAATATTTATGTTTTTAACAAACGTGTCTGATTAAAATGATAAATAATTTATTAATTTTTTTATTTAATAAAAAGTGATAATTAAATATAATTTAATTATTTTCGTGTCGGTACGCGTTGTGCGCGGTTTTCAAAATAAACGATATACTCTCGTTTTCAAGCCAAATGAGATTGAAAACCAAATTTATAAATGACAATTATATAATAATAAATATGATTTATTATTTAAATATGTTCTGAAAATTTACCGGTTACGCATTAATCGCTTTTATGTGACAACAAAAGGTCAATAGTCCAAAAAGTCAAGTCATACCCAAAAAGTCAAAGGGTAAAATAGCCATTTAAATTTCCAAAAATTCCCGGTTGTTACAGTACCTACCCCTTAAAGGAATCTCGTCCCGAGATTAAATTTGTGTTAACCGATGGTGTGACCAAGGAAAAGACTTAAGATTGAATAAACCAGTTTTGGACATGACGTTGATAATTTATTCAGTAAAATTCGAAGTTTCGACACTTCTTAATATACATAAATTTTGGCTAGGTTTGACCAGGATATCCAATCCATTAGAATATGTATTTTAGAAAAATATCATTACAAGATTCATGGTTGATATAAATGCGTTATGGAGAAAGCCTCCTAATATTGAACACATCAAAGGAGAAAGGTGTGGTCGCATGGGCATGTCTATATAAGGTTTTAAATGTTCACATACATAGTCTAGTTTATGATATCTGTGATGTTTGATGATTAATATCGGACGAGGCTAATAGATGTAAGTATCCAACTTACTTGATAGTACTAGGATGTATCGCGACCTAAGTCTTCGTACGAGTGGCCCAAAATGAATTGTTTGACTAGATGCTTCGTCGATAAGTGTTTCTGGATTAAGGAGGGGTTGCATTACCTATTGGATAAAGTTGTACAAGCTGGGACTCCTCCAGGACCCAACAACAGCAACATAACCACGAAAACTATAACAAACGGTGACGGGATATTATACTCAGTCTGTTAGTTCCGCTGACAGTTCATGTTTGCAAGGATTTGCAATGGCAAAACTAATAACTTAAGAATGAGATCATGCAGTTCAAGTGAGGCCTTAAGGTTTTCGCTAAGTGGTAAGACACGATTGTGTTTCTATACCTTTTTAACGGATCGGATGATTATCGGGTTCGAGTTCATACTCGTGTCATATTGGATACCATTAAGCCCACTCCTTTATAATTTATTGTTTGCATAAAGAAGCGTCCCAATTTATGTAAATAATGAATTAATAAACTTATGGTTCGGTTATTTACAATTTCTTTATTTAAATGAAGAGGCGTCCCAATCCTTTTAAATAAAGAGATTATAAATCATCCTACTTAATAATTTCTGATGCAACACGCGTACACACAAAGTTTTCAAGGTGGTGGATGACATGACGATACAGGTGCTCTAATGAGTATGGGACGAGTGTTTGAAACTCGTCTTCGGAGACAGGGAGTGAAACAATCAGGGGAAATCGACATAGAGTTCAAGACAGTTAATGAGTACTCAGTTATAGTAATTAAGATAAAGGTCATTATGAACGAGTTACCATAGCAATTATCGTATCAATCCTCCTATTACAAGTCCCGCCCATACAAGACTTGTAGTACTTAGATTCACACATAATTCCATGAAAACAAAACTGTGACGGGTTTCGTATAAAACGATAATGTATAAGGTTATGAAAAAGTTTTAAAGGCTATTGTATAACTTACAATGTCTGAGGACGAAATGAGACTATTGTGCAACTCACAATGTCTAAGGAGTAAAATAAGACCATTGTGTAACTTACAATGTCTAAAGAAATCAACTGGTATTTATATAAAAAACTCTTATATAAATAAATGTACGATATACGCAAAGGGATGAAAGCATATATATCATATATATGTATGTCCTGTAAGCACTTAATGTAGCAAGTAATGCAAGCAAGTAAGTAAGTAGTGTGTATGCACTTTGAAAATGTTTGATGTGATGCAATATTTGTGAAAACGGTTATGGTCTAGGGTAAAATATGCAACCTAGTTCTCTATAACCAGTGCTCTGATACAAATCTGTAACACTCTCAAAAATGTGTCGCAGCGGAATTATGTCCGGGAGTGTTACTTCATAATACAACAGCACAAGATACAATAGAACGACCTCTAAATGTGTCGTTTGAAAAGTAATCTTGTTGATTTTCTTGAAATTGATATAACATTTGTCCCATAATTGCATCACAATGAAAAGCTTAAAATCAATACAACGAGATTTGATCATTTGTATATAATTAGAAATTCATGAATGAAATCTTGTCAATTTAGACTCCAATGCACATCAAGTAAGCCAAGCATCTAATTCACCTAAGAAAAACATGCTTAAAAGTGTCAACATAAAGTTTGTGAGTTTATAGTTTTTTTATACATATGAATGTAAGTTTAAATGAATGTATTTGCCTAATGTATCATCACAGTACCATGTAAAATATTTAGTGACTACCGTATCACTAAGTATCATAAAATGTTTATCAAGGATTTGTAAAGTATGGCTGACTATTTCAACCCTTAAATAGTCACAAAATGTATGTACTTGTGTTCAAATCCAAGATTTGAAATGTATGCATGACCATTATATCCAATACAATAGTCACCCTATGTGATTACGATTACAGACCTAAGTTTATGAAACTGTGCTTTGACTTGTATGTATGCCAATCTTTTCAGGCACTGTAAATGTATCCTAATGAATGCCAATCAATTTCAGACAATCAAAGTAAATGTTCATGTAAATGTAGTTCAATGTAACGACATGGTATAATGTTCGTTTCCAGTGATAGCTAGTCACCCGAACCGGGATGCCAACCCCAATAGATCTATCTTATAACATTCGCGCTTACCCTCTGAGTAATTAACAATTCATGCAACTTAAGCTAATCCCTAATCATTAGAATGAAAACAAAGTTGTAGTATCCATAAGTGAAAACTAGTGATGTATCTCATCACGAGATATGTAAATGAGTATGTAAACGAGTTTGTAAACATTCATGTAAACACATATGTAATCGACCATGTAAATGAATTTGTAAACACGTATGTAATCGACCATGTAAATGAATTTGTAAACACGTATATAATCGTCCATGTAAATGAATTTGTAAACAAGCATGTTCTCACCCCAAAAATATATGTAAAACAAGTAAAACATGGGGCTATAAACTCACCTCGATGTTGAAGAACGATTGGCAGAAATGCACATACTATGCATAACACGAACGGAAAAACCAGTTCGGGCTCGATCACAGAAGTTGCGGTGGTTTATTCCTTAACGGCTTAATGACCCATACCTTGGATAGTGTATTGGGTTTTTCCGTTAGAGGATTTAGATCACGCGACACGTTGTGATAAAAGATTTAGATTTAAAGTTGTAATAGTTTGGTGGTTGGTTAAATAAAAAAAGTAAACGCAAAGGGTGTTGTAATATATTCCGTATATATTACATAATGAAAAATGACCAAGTATATAATTCATACCGTGAATTATATAACAAGATACAGACCCAAAGAATAACTGAAGCGTTTATGATACAACGCATCGAGTTACATCATAAAAGGTGGATAGTTCTAAATTTAAAATGGTCTAATTATATAATACTTTCCAAGTATTATATAAGAAAGATGATAAAAATAAATGAAACTAAATAATTCGACACGCAGCCCCGGATCTCACCACAAGTGTTTTAATAGGAAAGGTCCTTTATAAAAATAAACGCCAGTTTTTAAAGTTTTTGATGGACTAGATAAATGGAATTTCTAAAATGATAGTTTACGTTTGATTATTGGGTCTTCACGATTTAATAATTCTTAAGACAATTCAAGATAATAAATAAAGTAAGATTTGTAAAAACTTACTAAGTGTAGCAATTTATAAAAATCTCGGCATGACCCATTCGTTTATTTAACGTTTTCCATATTAACAAAAGTTAATTATTTTCCCCTCAATTAAATCAATCCATGTTGCAAACATACTTATTTTTCAATCTATATCTAGCAAGACCAAATAATAACCGAAAAACAATCTAAAAACCAAACACTCCTTATCGTTATTATAAATACAACTAACGGAAAATATAACAAAGTTTTTATTATTTAACCATTTAAACCACCATTTAGATCTGATTTTTATATTTATAAAATCTTAAGATATATTTATTAGTTTATTTTTATATAAACAAAACGCCCATTACGGCAGCTAAACCTGGATCCAAACGCTCCCTAATCTGTTATACAACAACCAAACGCTCCCCTTGGTGCTTATAACCACAACCAAATGCTCCCTTTTCAGTAAATAACCAAACAACGCACCCTAATCCATACCAAACACACCCAAGGCTGTTTATATCAGCCAAACGCCCCTATGTGGTGTTTTAAGATAAGCCAAACGCACTTAAATTTGTCTTTATAAAACCAAACGCACCCTTGTGCGGTTTTGTTGACCCAAACGCACCCCTAATGGCTGTTATAACTAAATAAAACGCACCCTATGCTGCGTAAATCATAACCAACGCACCCTCACGGTGTTAACCGCAAAACAAACACCCCTATGCTGTTACTCCACAAAAACCAACGCACCCTTGTCTATGACAATTCAAACGCGCCCTTGCGTTGGTGCAAAAACCAAACACACCCGTTGCTGGGTCTTCTAAAACTAAACCAACCGCACCCTACTCATGCAATCCAAACGCACCCTTGTGGTGGTTTGCTACAGCCAAAACACACCCCTTGTGGTGTTATCGAAACGGAACGCACCCTTATCGGTGACTGACAACCAAACGAACACACCCCTGGTGCTAAACCCAAAACCAAACGCACCCTTTTTGTGGTAACATTAAATCAAACGCACCCTGATTGGTGCAAACCATGAACCTAACGCACCTTGTGGTGGTTATGTGACAAACCAGTCGCACCCCTTTGGTTGTTTTCTGTTGAACCAAAACACACCTTTGGTGGGATTTTCTCCCAAACCCAACACACTTTTTTTTAAGTCACCAACGAATCAAACACACCCATGATGCCTGAGACAAAACCAAACGCAAACCAACGCACCCTTAGGTGGGCTAAGGTGGAGGTGGTGTTGTGGTGGGATGGGGATGGTGGAGACGAATTTGAGGTGGCTGAGCCGCGGTGGTGAGGTGATTACAAACGTAGGGGTAGCAAGGTGATGATGATGATAGAGGTGTGAAGATGATGCTGATGGTGTTCAGATGGTGTCGGCTGGTGGTGGCCGGAAGTCGTCGGAGCGGCGCTGGAAGTTGAGAGAGAGGAGGGTTTGTGTGCTAGGTTAAAAAGTGAATGAACCCTAATAGGGTTATCTCTATATATATATAAAAAGAAAAAAAAGTATCTTTGACAAGTGAGTGATAGTTTAGGGATTAATGTTGTAAGTATAACTACAGGGACCAAAAGTGTAACTTTTGTTAATTAATGGTTCGGGACTCGTTTAGGCTAGTTAACGTTTTATTCAAAACACAAAACTTGCGCCATTGCGTTCCAAATGATTTTTCCCATAATAATAAGTATTTACTTGATAGTATTTCATAAATGTTTTTATAAAACTTATTTAAAATGTTTTTCTATTTATTGGGTATCCCGGTTGAGCTTTGTCTGAAAAATAAACTTTGACTCGAATATTTACGTTTTTAACAAACGTGTCTGATTAAAATGATAAATAATTTATTAATTTTTTTTATTTAATAAAAAGTTATAATTAAATATAATTGAATTATTTTTGTGTCGGTACGCGTTGTGTGCGGTTTTCAAAATAAACGATATACTCTCGTTTTCAAGCCAAATGAGATTGAAAACCAAATTTATATATGACAATTATATAATAATAAATATGGTTTATTATTTAAGTATGTTCTGAAAATTTACCGGTTACGCATTAATCGCTTTTATGTGACAACAAAAGGTCAATAGTTCAAAAGGTCAAGTCAGACCCAAAAAGTCAAAGGGTAAAATAGTTATTTAAAGTTCTAAAAATTCCCGGTTGTTACAGCTAACTAGTTCTCAAGCCTATATATACCCACTCACATTGACCTTAAACATTTCTTACAACTCCTAAACACTCTCTCAAACAAAAACCATCCTTATTTCTCCCTTGATTTTGAATTTATCATAGCCGAACCCAAACACTTCATCCCATTTCACTTCTAAGGATACAAGGAATACTAGGTTTTCATACAAGGTCATAAGAAGGTACACGAGCCAAGACGTGGGTATTTGATAAGCTTTGGAGATTTGGGTTTGTTATTCGACCGGGTATACATTATGGGTTGTCTTCCTAACTCGAACCAAGACACTAGGACTATTGTAAGTCGCATACTAAGCTATACACATTCGTATCATGTTTGTTTCTTTGATTTCTAGCCATTTGGCCACGTTAGTTTGTAGATAACAAACTAACGTGAGCTTGTGCATGCTAATGCAAAGCATGCATGTTATACGCATATACATATGTATATTATCACTTGTGGGGTGCTAAGAAATGTAAAACGTGACTTTAAAAAATAAGCTAAGGCATTAAACGTTTTTGTTAAATTGCAAGAAAGAGAGACCTGTGTGAACACTAACTCGTTTGTACGAAATACACGAAAACAACACGTAAACTTTTCATGAAATCATAATGGCTAGGCTTGGGAAAGAGTATACTAACTTATTAAACGATTGCATGTGATAAAACGCGATTAAGTAATACTAAGCGAGCTTGTTTTGGTGCTAGTGGTCCTAACGAGCCCTTAACTTTATTAACGGGTCACAAATGGGCCTTGTTGGGCCAAACAGTCCACTAACGAACGTTAATGGGCCCAACAGTCCGTTAGTTGGGGACCCATGGCTTATTATTAAGCTCACTTGAGCTTATAGAGAGGTTAACGAGCTTATTAAACTCGTTGATTAGTAAGACACGCATGAGAAACCTTAACGGGCCACTAATGGACTCCTTAAACCCAAACATGCCTAACAGGTCGTACTGTGGGGTCCATAGCTTTCTAAATAAGCTCTTTGAGCTTATTAAGAAGCCTAATATGCTTATTGGACTTGTATGGACCCTAATGTACCTTAGAAACCTAACCGGGCCCTTAATGGGCTTGGCAGCCCATTACCGCAGCCAAACACGAGTCCATAAGCCACGAATAAGCTTGGACAGCTTATTTGTGAGCTTATGCATCTTATAGGACTTATTATAAACTTAGAAAGCTAATGAACCTAAATGGATCAAGCCTAAATGCTTAAAATGCTATTCGGGTTCTTAATGGGCCCAAAAGCCCATTAACGAGAACTTTTAACTTATTGAATAAGCCATAAAATGAAAACAGCTTAATTAGGCCCATAAATGCTTAATAAGACTAGAAAGATAAGTTGAACATGTTATCAAACCCTAATGGACCCTTTGAAAACCTTTCGGGTTAAAGTTATTGGGCTAACGAGCCCAATAAGCTCAAATAAGCTCACCCGAGCTTATTTTTTAGCTTAACAGGTTAATTAAGCTTAAATGAGCTTAATAAGGGCTTAGGTGCTTTTAAAATCTTTATTGGACCCTAAATTTGTTTAATGGACCTTAACAAGCCCAATAAGCTAAAATAAGCTCATCCGAGCTTATTTATAAGCTGCCGCAGCTTATATGGCTTATTGGAGTTTAATAAAACTTATTGTCACTTGTTAGAACTTAATTGGGCTTAAAATGTAATTTTTTCAAGTTAAGGGGCTAAAAGTGTCAAAATGGAAACTTTAGGGTTAAAACAGCCAAAACTGAATTTTATAAAGTTTAGGGACTGTTTTTGACATTTTTGAAACTTAAGGGACTGCTTGGAACTCATAAGGATCTAAAGGGTAATTCTTGAAAATTGAAGGACTAAAGGTGTAAATATGGAAACCTAAGGGTTTAAAATGCAAATAACCTATTTTCATAAACATAAGGACTGTTTTTGTAAATATAGAAAACCTAAGGGTATTTTACAAACAAGAGTGATTTTTATAAACACTTAACGTATCGTACAAGTTATAATAGTTAACGGACGTTATATAAATTAAAACGCGACTTAATAAATACATATATTTATTAATAACGCTTATACATATACTTGTACGTGTGTAGTCGTATACCTTCCCAAGAGCCAACAAGTAAAGACAAATACAATAAACTTGTGCACCACCACACAAGTGATAACAGTATGTATAAACTAGCAATTTATTGTAGTTTATGCATTAAGTCGTTAACCTAAACTTGTAAACTAAGACTGGCCGTATTTACTTAGGTATTTGACGGTGATATTCATTTGCCATACTTGGATATAGTTATCATTCACAAGGGACTACCTACTAAGGTGAGTTCATAGCCCCATGCTTTATAATTATTTAAATGTTTTACATCTTTGGGGTGAGAACATGCTTTGTTTTACAAATTGGACGCAAGGGTACATTTTATACAATGATTACGTGTTTTGCCTAAGTAGCGATAACTCACTGAGCCCTTTATCATGAACTGTCAATTACTAGATTGTAAGCGCGAGTGTTATAAATAGATCTATTTGGGATTGACGTCCCCGTTTGGGTGAGTAGCGCTCACTGTGCCGGTTTGCCGGACAACAAACGTATACCATGTCGGATTTGGGATGTTGCGGGTTAGAACATCATTCACGGGCATTGTTGGCAATTTATTGCATTCATACATGTCGAGCTTCAGTGTCATGAGCTTAGGAAAACGTAATTACTTTTTATGATGTTTGCATCTGTTGCTTAATCATACACTTGGAAATCTTGCGGTCCTACAATTGATTTACATAAACCTATGAATTCACCAACTTTATGTTGACGTTTTAAGCATGTTTTTCTCAGGTCAATAAGGCACGAGGTGCCCAGATACATTGGGGGTCACTCTTTGGAGAGAGTCAATACTAAAGATTTGGGTCGTATTACATTTTGGGAACATTTGTTATAAACCGAAATCTTTACTTATATTGTCGAACAATTTGAAGCCATGAGCTTATGTAATGAACAAGTATTTTGTTAATCCAATGTATTTTTTTAAAACGACGCGTTTAGTATCTAGAGCCAAGGTTATAGAGAACCATGTCAAAAGTTTTTGTCAGGACTATAACCATTTTCAAACATTGCATTCACAAATGGGGTTTTCACGGGACACACATACATTACTTGTTTGCAATCTAGCATATATGCTTACATGACATACACTATTTTAGTATTAGTAGTTTACTAAGTGCTTGCATGATTGATATACGAGTATATAAATTACATTACGTATATTACTATAAGAGTCTTAAAATTAATACTTATATAAGTTATTTTTGTTTTTTACAGTAGTCATGTCTTCTGCATCATTTGTGGTTACCTACACTTCCGTCTACATCGATTCTGAGCCAGAGAGGGTATTTTGGGGAGCTGACGAGGAGCTGTCAGACGGTGGTTCTCCACGAGTCATCGTATATGGATACGATGGACTCCATATGCAGCCGATATCCCCACCATCACCGGATTACATACCTGGCCCCGAGGTGCCACAGATACCACCAGTACCACAAGACGAGGATGAGCGTGAGCTTATGTTCACACAGCCACGCGATCCTGACTATGTGCCAGAGCCTGTGTACCCTGAGTATATACCATTGGAGGATGAGCATGTGTTTCCGGCTGAGGAGCAGCCATTACCTCCTATTGTTTCACCTACTGCTGAGTCACCAGGATATGTTACTGAGTCGGATCCAGAAGAGGATCCAGAGGAGTATGAGGATGATGAGACAGAAGATGGTCCGATTGATTATCCCATAGATGGGGGAGAGGATGGAGATGATGATGACGGCCATTCATCAGGGGATGGCGTCGATGATGAGGATGAGGTTGAGGAGGATAAGGAGGAGGTGGATGAGCACTTAGCTCTGGCCGACTCCGCTGTTGTTGTACCTACTGTTGAGCTTGTTTCCCCACCCGAGGGAACAGAGCATGTTACACCACCACCCTCCACTGACATTACTACCACTGGAGCTAGGATCACTATCCGGCTTCAGGCTTCCATGTCCCTTCCACCAGAGGCAGAGGTTAAGAGACTTCTAGCCATGCCTACTCCACCACCATCACCACCTATCCCACTATCACCACCATCTACAAGGGAGCGCCTTGCTAGGTGCACGGCCCCATCTGCACATTCACCGCCACCACCTGTGCCATCATCATTACTACCATCATCTGGGTGTCCAACCCAAATCCAGACACTCAGGATAGCCTCCACTCAGGCCCTTGTTGATGCGGTTACTGCCGCATTACCATCACCTCCACTACCACCATCTCTATACGTACCACCACCTGTTGACCGTAGGGATGATATTCCCGAGTCTGAGCTGCCACCTCGCAAGAGGTCGTGTTTGTCTACTCTAGGCCCCAGGTATGAGGTCGGGGAGAGTTCTACTGCTAGACCTACCGGAGGTCGGGGGATAGATTATGGGTTTGTCAGCACCGTAGATGCTGAAGCGAGACGACGGGGGATTAGAGAGGTTGGGTATGGTATTAGGGATACTTGGGTGGATCCGGCAGAGGCAGTTCCGGAGATAGCACCTATGACCGTGGGAGAGGTCAATACTAGGGTTACAGAGCTTGCTGAGCTCCATGAGCATGATACACAGGACTTATATGCTCTACTAGAGGATGCTCAGGATAGTAGGACTCGCATATCACAGCGAGTCACTATGGACTCGCAGCGGGTCGACTTGCTTATGGAGGATAGGATAGCTCATCAGGAGACAGTACTGATTGTAGAGGAGGAGGCCTATGCTTCCCGAGAGGCTTGGGCTCATTCGGTAGGATTGAGTCAGGCAGTTCATTATGAGCTTCAGACCCACCGTGAGCAGGTGTATGCACACGAGTCCTAGATCCAGACACAGGTATAGCTGTAGGGTACTCTTATTCAAACACATCACTAGGTACATGAGACTCGCTCCTAGATGCAGCAGACTGAGACGGCAGAGCTTCGAGAGACTAACCGTAGACGTAAGGCACATATGGTAGAGATTCTCCGAGTGATGAGAGACATGAGACGAGAGATGGGTGGCATGCAGGCCGAGTTGTTAGCACTACGAGACATAGAGGAGAAGTTAGACAACCAGGGACTAGGATGTTTAGTTGTCCAGATCACCAGTATGCTTCTAGAGATGTGGATATCACCCATCTAAGTGGTTTTATGTCATTTTTAACTTTGCTAGGCAGATTGTTCATGCGATGTTAAAGATTAGGGGTTCTCCCTGCTAGCATAGCCTTAGATCTTTTGTATTGTATTTTGTGTACCAAAAACTATTTCATGTAAAAAAAATCCAAGTTATGAATGAAATAGATGTGTTAGAGTTGAATATAGTACCATCTCATAGTGTTGTGTCTCATCTGTAAATTATAGTAGTATCGATGTCAGACCTCACGTTTTGACTCTCTTGTATATAGACGAATCATGCACCTGTGACAATACTAGAACCGAGATACCCCTCCTACAGCACCAACCCAAACAACAACGAATCCAGAATCGTTCAAGCTATGATGATCCAAGCCTCTTTCTGCCAAACGCCACCATGGAGACGTAAGCCACAGTTCTACACAGGATAACCGAGAGGAAAGTGCAAACTACACGCCCTTGTTTTCTACCTGAACATTCATGAAATGTCAACCTATTTATTTTTTTTTTTTTTTTTTTTTTTTTTTTTTTTTTTTTTTTTTTTTTTTAGTTTTTTTTTTTTTTTTCTTTTTTTTTTTATTTTTTTTGTTTTTTTTTTTTTTTATTTTTTGGTTTTTTTTTTTTTTGCTTGAACTTCAAGAAATGAAGGCCGTTTGTTCGTTTAACCCGTTGTGATTAAAAGATGGCAATCAGTTTTTCAATATCATGTGGTTGTGCTATTGAAAATCATGTTTAATGGTTTTGCCACCTGCACTCTGTTAGGGGCTGCTTTGACTTGGTGGAATGGTCAGATAAGAACCTTAGGTCCTGATGCATATTCGATGACTTGGGAAGTAACCAAGAAGAAAATGACAGACAAGTATTGTCCACAGGGTGAAATCAAGAAACTAAAAATCAAGTTGTAGAACCTAAAGGTCAAAGGGAACGATGTTCCAACATACACTGAACGTTTCCAAGAGCTAACCCTGATATGTACTAAGTTGATGATGCTATGAAACTTAGAAGTTTGAGCACGTAACATCCGTGGACTCCCTGATAACATTTATGGAAATGTGAAGTCTTCCAGACCCAAGACGTTAGATGAGACTATTGAGTTGGCCAACGACTTGATGGATCAGAAACTCCGTACCTATACGGAAAGGCAGACTGACAACAAAAGGAAGGCTGATGATTCATCCAGAAACAACCATGGCCATCAATAACAACCCTTCAAGAGACAAAATGTCAACTCAAGTACTTACAATAAGGGCGGTGAAAAGAAAGCCGAATGGTGATCTTTGCCCAAGTTCACCAAGTGACAATTTCATCACAATGGCCCGTGTTACTCAGAAATGCCACAAATTGTAACAAGGTATGGGCACTTAGCCCCGCGTACTACAGAGTTCTGCAACACTAATGTTGCTAATCTCATAGGGACAATAGGGCTAGTTCCCCGAGGAAAGGTTGTTTTGAAATTGTTGTAGCTCAGGACATTTTAAAAAGAATATAACTGGTGTTTTAAGACAAAGATCCATGTCTTGTTAACCATAAACCCAAAACCGCCACTTATGGCTTTAGATTAGGACTTGGTTTAGAAACTAGTTGGTTACTAGACAATATGCCTATATAAACAAGCCTCTACTAAGCCATTCATTCTTTACACACTCACACACTTAAACAAAAACCACTAGCAAAACCTCTCTTGTTCCCTTCTTGATTTCGAACCATAACCGAACCCAAACACACACACCTTCACTACAAGCTCACTCAAGATACATATGTAGAAACTAGGGAGTCGCAAATAGACATAGAAGGGTACACGAGCAAAGATTGGGTTATTTAAAAAGCTATGAAGCTTAGGGTTTGATATACATTCGGGTATACACATTGGGTTGTCATTCTACACGTCCAAACTCGAATCCAAGACTCTATGACTTTTGTAAGTCGCGTTCTAAGCTTACATGTTTATATCATACTTGTTTTCTTTGGTTGCTAGTCATTTGGGTCACGTTAGTTTGTAATTAACAAGCTAACGTGAGCTTGTGCATGCATGGTGCAAATCATACATGTTACACGCTTGTACATATGTATGTAATCACTTGTGTGGTGCTAAAATGTGTAAACATATGTAAAATGAGACTTAACGAGGACTAGGGCTTATTTGGTTACATTAAAAACACTTACACACGAATTACACGAAACTTACACGTAAACTTTGCATATAAACTCAATGGCTTGGCTTGGGAATGTATATTCCAACTAATTGAACGGTTCCATGTATAGTATAAGACATAGAAGCGTTCCTAATGAGTTTAATTTGATTGACATATAGTCGAAGGTTATGAAACACAAACCAAATGCACCACAGTGAACCATAGGTCCACTGTTGGGCCACGAAGCCCATGGATGGGACAAACAAGCTCATAGGATGGCTTATGTATGCCTTAAAGAGCCTAATAGTAGCTTAATGTGCTTAACGAAACCCTAACTAAACCCTAAAACCACTAATAAGCTTAACAGACCCCTAACGGACCTTGTTAGGCCAAAAAGTCCATTAACGGACGATTAATGGGCCCAACAATTCATTAACTAGGACCCCATCTTATTACGAAGCTCACTAAGCTTAAATAAGTTAATATAGCTTATTGGAACATAGTTAGTATGATCGTATAACTTAGAAACCATGTCCGGAATTACCCCTTTAATTTTTTTAATGGACCTAATGGCCCATTAGCGGCCTAAATAAGTCCTCCAACAGCCCCTACAAGCTCGAGCAAGCTTAATCGGTGAGCTTATTCAGAGAGTTGAGTGGGCTATTATAAGGTAATAGATTGCTAATGGACCTAAGGATAATGAACTTACATTTTTAAAACCCTCAATGGACCCAAAAGCCTATTATCGTAGCTTATGGCTTATGGGATAAGCCAATAAGCTAAAACAGCTTATTTAAACTAAATTAACTTAATTGTATCAAAACCTACTTGAAAAACTAGCTAAACACTTTATTGGACCTTAAAGGCTTAATTCGAATTTGTTATTGGGCCAAAAAGCCCAATAAGCCCAAATAAGCTCATCCGAGCTTATTAATAAGCTCAAACAGCTTATTTTGCTTAATGGAGTCTTTTGCCACTTGTTAGAACTTAAACGGTGTGATTTTTACAAGTTAAGGGACAAAATATTGTCAAAAAGAAAACTTGAGGGTTAAAACTGTAAACCTACTATTTTTGTAAGTTAAGGGGACTGAATTTGGCATTTAGAAACCTTAAGGGGCTGTTTGGAACATAAACTAAACTAAAGTGTAAACTTTGTAAAGTTGAGGGACTAAAAGTGTCAACATGGAAACTTAGGGGTATAAGTTGTAATGTGACTAATTTAAACTATAAGGACTGATTTTGCCAATCTAGAAACCTAAGGGTATGATATGAAACTAAATTGGTTTTATGAATACTTGATATTATCGGACGTGAGGCATAATTATTAATGAGGATAATTTTTACAAGTTAAAAATCCCGGGTTATAAATACATAAACAACACAATTAATAAATACGTATATTTATTAATGACACGTATACTCATACATGTACATACATAGTGGTACACCTTCCCAAGAGCCAACAAGCAAAAAAAACAAATACAATTAACATGTGCACCACCACACAAGTGATAGCAGTATATATAAACTAGCAATTTATTATAGTTTATGCTTTAAGTCGTTAACCTAAACTTGTAGACTAAGACTGGCCGTATTTACTTAGGTATTTGACGGTGTGATTCATTTGCCATACTTGGATATATTTACCATTCACAGGAGACTACCTACTAAGGTGAGTTCATAGCCCCATGCTTTTCAATTATTTAAATGTTTTACATCTTTGGGGTGAGAACATGCTTTGTTTTTACATAATTGGATGCAGGGTATATTTTTATACAATGATTACGTGTTTTGCCTAAGTAGCGATAACCCACTGAGCCCTTTATCATGAACTATCAATTACTAGATTGTAAGCGCGAGTGTTATAAATAGATCTATTTGGGATTGACGTCCTCGTTTAGGTGAGTAGCGCTCACTGTGTCGGTTTGCCGGACAACAAACGTATACCATGTCGGATTTGGGATGTTGCGGGTTAGAACATCATTCACGGGCATTGTTGGCAATTTATTGCATTCATACATGTCGAGCTTCAGTGTCATGAGCTTAGGAAAAAATTACTTTTATGATGTTTTGCTCTGATGCATAATCATACACTCGGAAATTTGCGGTCCTACAATTGATTTACATAAACAATGACTATACATCACCATTATGTTGACATTTTAAGCATTTTTTTCTCTCAGATCAATAAGGCACTAGGTGGCCATACATTGGGGGTCACTCTTTGGAGAGAGTCAATACTAAAGATTTGGGTCGTATTACATTTTGGGAACATTTGTTATAAACCGAAATCTTTACTTATATTGTCGAACAATTTGAAGCCATGAGCTTATGTAATGAACAAGTATTTTGTTAATCCAATGTATCTTTTTAAAACGACACGTTTAGTGGTCGTTCTCATATCTTATGCTATTGATCTATGAAGTAACGCCCTCGGATATTCATTATTCCGCTGCAACCCGTATTTTGGGGGTGTTACATCATACCCACAGAAATCGGAATGCCAACGTACCGTACCGCGTTAGTAGACGTCGTACACAATGATGAAGAGCTACGGCTAAATTTGGACTTACTGGAAGAATAGCGTGAATGCGCAGCAATTCATGAAGCCAAGGCCAAATTGAAAATGACAAAGTATTACAACGCTAGGGTCCGTGGTGTTACTTTCAGACCCAGAGACTTTGTTTATCGTAGTAACGAGGCAAGTCATGCTATGGATGGGGGAAAGTTTGGCCTAAAGTGGGAAGGACCTTATGAGGTCACGGAAGCACTCGGAGATGGAGCGTACAAGCTAAGGTCCATGGACGGCGCGGTCCTTCCGCGGACATATAGAACATTGCCAATATCAAGAAATGTTATCTTTAAGCTACGACATGAATAAGTTTGTGTCTTGATTAGGGCCCTTAATAAAGTAATCCATGTATTTTTATTCTACTCTTTGTTTTTAAGTTATGAATAAAATTCCGCGGGGTCCAGCTAACCCCACAACTTTTTTTTATATGAAAAATTTTCTAAGTGAATCTTTCTTTTCTTTAGTATAATTTACTTGTCATTATATGTATGCATACACAATATGGTAGATATCAATATCTTTGGATATCCACAGGCCAGGCACCCTAATAATTGCTTGCCGTGTAAGCGGGTTGCAACCCCAACGGGCATGGATTCTGCATCCTGATTCCACATGTACCTAAGACGTTAGGTATATAAGAAAAGACTCTCACGGAGCATGTAAGACACTACAAGTGCGATTATAAAACAAAATATATCCGGAGATGATAAATTACAAACATTGTTAACCACGGATATCCGTGTACATGTTACAAACAAAAATGTTGTCTAAGTACCACAGACGGTACTATGGCCAATCCAAATTATACATAGGCGGTAAGGACTTGGATCTAAGGAGCCTCGGAGATGCCTCATCTTCAGATATCTCTGTCTGTGTAGCAGCATCCACCAGCAGGATGGCAAGACCTTGAGGAGCAACGGTAGGCATCGATACTGGGATGCCGTCAGACCTGGCGTGGTGGGCGGAACCGACCCCATGGGTACGGTACACCACCCGACACTTCTTCTTCTTCTCGGCGCGGCTTATGTTAGCCGCGATGGCATCCTCTAACAGTATCTCCTCCTTGATGGACCAGGGATCTTTAGGGTCGCGTACCTCAGGGTACACATGGATCTTTAGTTGGGAAGAACTAGGGCGAAGCTCACGAATCCACTGAGGAGCGTCTTCTCCAGAATCACCCTCCAAATGTAGGGATGCCATAATCAAGTCTATGGGGGCATCCTTCAACTTCTCCAGCTGATCGACTAGCGGGAATTTCAAATCCTTCAGAGCCTGAAGGGCCGCGACATATTTAGCATCAGCCTCAGGGTCGTAAGCCTCAATAGCCGCTAAGTCTAACTTCGCCTCTCCGTGCTCTACCCCATGTTTGAGTCCCTCACTCATACCTTTAACTATCCCAGCGGACACGACATCAGCAAACACTTGCCTCAGTTCCGTAGATTCAGCACACTTCATGACAGCTAGGCGTAGACCGTGCCCGATAACCCATCGGCGACCTGCGATCACCGTCAGCATATGAGGGTATAACTCCTCATCAAAATCTATGCTCAGCACATCCAATTTTGCGTCCATTTCCACACACACCGTTGTTCAACCTTGTCATCTTCATACTTTTTAAACTCTTCAAATGCGGATTTTATTCTTTCCTCACCTGTGACATGTGCTTGAAGGTTGGATACCTGCTGGGACAGCTGATTGTTATTAACTTAGAGGTCAAAAAACTAGGCACTGAGGCTTTCCACTTCCTTAGCTAAATTAACATTCTTGGCCTCCGCAACCTTCTTCATATCTACCTCAGCCTCAAGCAGCATCTCAAAGTTCTGGGTCCGGTTACGGAGACCGTTCACTTTTGTTTCCATGGTCCCGAGGGATTTAATCTCTTCATCAAGTTTCTTTATCTCCTCCTCCCTTACTTGGATTCTCTGATCTCGTCTGGCTATCTTGGCTCTGGCTTCCTTCAACAACCAGACTTCTTGTTCGAATCTTAGCCTGAGTGAACCCATCGCCACCTGCCGTGCCAGGTTCATGTTATACTGGCCCAAGAATTCAGTATTGGGAAAGTGGTGAAGCTCATAGAAGTATCCCGGCGGCACTGTGTGATCTACCATGTCTTGGCATGCCTCGGGGGTGTCCAGGCGGCAGTTGTTAGTTACGCCCCACCCAGGTTGATAGATACCACCTAGCGACCCATCCACGGATGAGACAGAGGTCGATTTCCCCGAATCCGGACTCCCCATAAAAAGCTGGACATTAACCTTCGTGGTATCAACATACTGGGGGAGGATCTCGGTAGTCGTTCCCTTGGAAGATCTGCATCCACATTATGAGACACATATGATTTGATTAGTACTACTTTCCAAAACAGAATATAACAAGGAACATGTTAGGACTTGATCACTTACTGGGCAACGTCTTGCTCGGAATGCGGTGGCGACCTCACATACGATAATGGATCTGGGTCACTTACGCTTTTCGCACCAGCAGAAGTCTCTTGAGCAACATGTGTGAAGGTATAGCCCGCTTCTAAACCCATTGCAGCTAGGGATTCCCCTCCCCTACGGGTACTCTGTGCAGGATGGGGGGTAGCGTGATCCTTCCTTAACACCTTGGGTGGCGCATTTGCCTCCCCCTCATCAGTACCCCTCTAGCGGCGCCTTTTGTTCATAGGTGGCCCCATAGCGGCCACTTCTTTCTCAAGCATTGGCTCTTGAACGACCTCCGTGGTCGTTGCAGTCTCCACCGAAGGGACCTCATGTGCCAGTCCGTCCTGGGCTTGATCCCCCGCCCCGACTCTTTCAGTAGTTGATGGGGTAGGGTTCTCATTATCAAAATACAACGACAACTTCTCTATGGTGGAAGGTGTTCCTGAGGATCCTGACGCCACAATTGTATCCTCCATGCCTATTACACGGCTCGCCGTGGCAGTCATTAGCGGCACCTCATGGGCAGCGCGAGGCCGAGTCTCAGTCTTTACCTTGAACGGGTTCGGGTTGCGAATCAGGCCGAACAAATGCATTTCTGCAATCACACGAGAGTTGTTATACTATTTTATTAAACATGCAAGTAATAAAGACAGCTTATAAAACACCCACCCCGGTCATCGTCATAGAGGAATGTGGGATACACGTCGTCCCCCAGGTAATAGTTCCGACTCAGCCCTACTAGGCATAATAAGGTTTCTGGTAGTTTTTGGAAGGGGGTACGGTTTGTATTCAACGCTGCTACATCCGCTGCGAAATAGGAACATGCTAATGACATCCCTGTTAGGATTATGAAAAAGACTCGGTCACCCTCGTATATCGTTTAGTATAGCATAGCTCGTAGTTAGAAACAAACACTTGTATATAAGCCCCTTCCCACCCACGGGAAGGGGTTGGTT
>BQNB010009790.1:56627-85800 GCA_026074375.1 Tanacetum coccineum
CTGCAGAATAAGAAAAAAATTATTGACATCCCATCCTTTGGGGCGCTTGTGCGCCAATCCACGACGGTAGGGAATATCCTTTCGTCTACCCATAAGAAGAGATTGTTCCAGTTCTTTAAGGAGTCAAGGGGCTTTGTATAGCATTGCGGGGTGTTCTTCCCTGGTCGTTTGCTAAACGACATCCATCCCGAGTTAAAGGAAGGGATGTAGAAGACGCAAAATAAGTTCAGTATGGGAATTATGTTTTGGACGCGGCAGTTGATTTCAAAGTTACTAACTTTGGCCGCGCCTATCACTGACAATTGTGATAAGTGGATTTGGTAATGACCAAGAATATCGAAGAGGAATTGTGATATGGGGATGCGATAATTGCAAACTCAAAAAACTTGGTGTACACACCGACTTTGCCCTCTGAAAAATCCACGATCGTGTCCTCTGAACCAGGTAACTCCGGATGCAAGTCCTCTAGTATGCCATACTCAAAGGTAAACTCTAGCAGATACTCTTGAGAGATGGTTGATACGGCGTCCTCGAGTTGAATGGTATCCGTACCCATTTTTAATTAGTTTTACAAAGAGGCATGATGTACTAACCTGCAGTGAGGGGATGCCGTGGAAATAAGTGTCTTGTACGGTTGTGTGTGTAAAAACGGTTATTTGAATCGAAAACTGTGGAAACATGCACAATGATCGCTTGACCTATTTATACTATGTCATCGACAAATGTGCCTTGTTGGATGTTTGACACGTGTCATCCACTGCCTTTTCGGATGGCTACGATTGCGAGGCAGATGAACCGGTTGTGGGCTCAAACGTCCCATCATTCAGTCGTCTTCGCCGTTTCTTTATAAATGGGCTCTATAATTACGCTACGAACCTCAATCTACGGTTTTGGAGGTTACACGTTTCCAGGCAGGTTCAAGGTAGTTGGAGTCTAGGAACCGTGACCGCGGTCCCGACCACGGCCACATCTCCTAGACTGGGGGGACATGATGACGTATAGTATGGACCGGCCTAGCCCACTCATATTATTATGGGTTTGGTAGTTGATAATGGGCCTCCGGCTCACGCATCGCGGTCACGGCCTCTTTGACCTACGGGTCGCGGCTACCGGCACACTGTCCGTGGCCGCGGCATCTTCACAAGTTATCTTTAAGAATAACCTAATTAAGTAAGAGATATGATTTACTTATTTAAATCCCTACGATTTCGGCCGTGTCTTGGGCCGAAAGTTATGGAAACCCTAAGGATTATTTAGTCTATAAAAGGAACTCAATCATCATCAATACAGGTATCTCTTGCAAACTAAAACCCTAATTACATTCGATTACTCCCAAAATCTATTTACTTACTCTCACACCGGAGTCCAATCGTAGGATCCGCTCCCACGATAAGATTAACGGGGTGTTATTCCTTGTGCAGGGTCCTTCAAACAAGTTCACTTGATACAAGAACGAGGCACTACATACCCGAATAGATGCCTATTCGGACTAAACAAGACCCGACCTAACTTTTGTATCAACAACTATTTTGATCTATATATTACAGAGTAACATTCATCCAATTACTGAATTTTTTAATTCAAAGAGAAAAAGATAATGTATCCTGAAATGATGGTGAAAGACGCACCTTATAAGTCAAGATTACAAAATGAGATTTCCAGTTTTGCCCGTAAGATGCATATACACGTGTCCATCTATTATGGTGTCTTATGTTTTTTTAGTTTAAGAAGTCATTTTGCAGGAACTAATCCCAATGTAAACTACTAATGAAACTATTTATTGTTAGGGTGTGTTTTGCTTGCATAGAGTGTTGATTTGAATTTGAATATATTTTAGAATTTGATTTATTTGTCGTTTATAAAAGATATTATATTTATATAATAATATTTTTAAATGTAATGTTTGCTTTATATGTAAAACATATAGTGTATAGATTTGAAAAATTAATAATTTTTTTATGATAAAGTGATTAGAAAAAATGAATGAGTGATAGATAAAAAATAAAGGCGCACAAATTTTGAAAGAAAAAGCAAATTTGAGCCACTTATTTGGGTTTTATGTAATCCTTTTTATTTGGCTATGGTTATCAATTTTAAACCCCTGTTTTGCTAACCCCAAGAGTGAACCCATCACACTAAACACACCCTTAGTGTAACGAGGTTATAGGTTGTCGCTTGTTGCGGCGGGGTGTGTTAGAGTACATGTATTTATTATGAATACCGTACGCTAATATGGTCATGAACAAAAAAATATGAGACATAACTTGTAGGTAATCATATGAAATCGGGACATATGATCACATATGAGACTTATCACAAAGGTTAAACAAAAACAAACACATATCAACAAATCCATTAATAGCGTACAAAGTAAAAAACTAATATTGAGCACCCTCAACGCTTTCGACAATTTTTAAAATAAGGACAGTAGTATATTTAGTCCATATTTGAATACAAAGGACAATACCATGGATTTTAAGGGTGCGTTTGGTTTGCTATTTTGAATCACTATTGGTATGGGTTTGATATAAGGGTGGTATGAAATCAAGTATGGAGTATATGAATGTCATTGTTTGTGTTTTTAAAGTATTGGTATCACACATGAGTGAACCCATCTTACTCCTAAAAAACTTGAAAATATATCCTAAAATCCATTTTTAATACAATTTAAATGATGATAAAATAAACATTGAACACAAGGAAAAGTGAGGTAAGGTACTTGGAATGAGATATAAACCCAACCTTCTCCCTTATAATGGATATTTGATTCTTATTTTCAATCTTCATTCTCATTCATGTATACCAAACAATATTTTTTTGGAATCAAACCATTCCTTCATTCTGAAACCCTCTAACCAAACGCACCCTAAGATAACATAAAACACAAAAGCTACCAACCACTATTTAGAGTTATTTGACGTTTTCAAATACAACACTGAACTGTAGGTTGTTTGCCATGAAGCGCACCAACTGTAAACAAAGTCATCACGCCATGATAAGGCGTACAACTAAACATCAATTTAACGTATTGTGTTGTGGATGTGCTGTAGCATATATTTAATTTGGTCAATAATGTTGGATTAATTTCATATCTCCCCCTCTTTTCATCATTATTTCATATATACCCAAATTACAACATTTGAATGCATGATGTACCATACTTTTGATGCATGTTTGGGTAAATATGAAATTAATGATGAAAAGAGGGGGAGATATGAAATTGCCCTAATAATGTTTAATGCAGATCGAATATAAAAACAAGCCACACAAACACAAGAACTAATCTGAAATTCTCAAGACGAGAAATTCTCTTATTTAATAAATCGTAGGTTTCTCAAAAGCTGCTGAGACAACCCTAAAAATCGTCCTTATAAAGGAGGATAAGTCCTAAATAAAAAGGAAACAAAATCTCATACAAAACATAATTGATTTTGTCCACAATAAAGCCTAAAAATAGAAAAACGCCATTTTGAGGGCCTAAATGACCCCGAAAGGCCCAAAACTGACAGGGCTCATGGCGAGGCGATGAGTCTTGACCGTTGGGCCGTTTCCGAGTGACCATGCGGATTTCAGCCCAATCCGCCACAAAAATTTATTGCCGCAAAATAAGCGCCAAGCGTATTTGTTACGTTGACTCGCTCGTTGACCGCATCTGCAACAATGTTTTATTTGATTAACGTCATTTTGATTACCGCTTCGTAATTATTAGATACAAATTATTACCATTACCACAACATGTGGTTAACACAACAAAGGTGATATTTATTCAGAAAAAATTTCCTCTTACAACACATACAATATTATCGTATAATTTCCCTACATGTTAAAACCAGTCAATTTAATTTATTTGCATCATAAAAAATCCCCAAAATAAAAAGCCAAATAAACTCAAATTGGGCCGACTTATAATAATAAGCCCATCTCCACATAAGCAATCTATCAAATATTGGCGGGAACAAGAACCCCCCATTTGCCGCCATTTCCATATCCCAAAAAACAAACCCTAAAACTCACATCGGAAGCATCCTTAACAAGATTCAAATCAATCAAACAAACAAACAAACAACCAGAAATCACAATGGAAGTAGTGAGATCCCAGAAACAAGCTTTATCATACGCCGCATCATCCGACAATGTTTCGACAATACCCCTTTATCGTACTCCGCCCACTCTCGAAGTCAGGCTCGATGATTTCGAGCGCTTCGCTGTCGATCGCCTTCTGGGTTTGCTCCTATTTCTGTTTATAATTTTATATTGTTTGATACAATTATATGTTTTTATATAATAGGGTTTAGGGTTTAGTATTTGACATTTGCCATATTGATAACAAATTAAGAATTGATTAGTTGAGAGCAGGCGGTTCGCGGGAACCCCATGGATTTTTGTCCCGTAGTGTAAACTTTTGTCAAAAATCTCTATTTTTCCGAAATGAACGTGTTTTGTTTAGCTAGTCCATTGTATTATCGTGAAGAAAATAGACCCGGTCCGCCCCTTTTGGTGATGACTAAATTGACCCGTATTACGAAATGCGATTAGAAGCTATTTATAAGAAAAAAAGTTGCGGTTAAGCTTTTTAGGTTAGCATAACTGAAGTGTGTTGTGCACATTTGATGTATGCAGTTTTGAGAGGGATTTCTGATGCATTGGCTAGAGGAAAGAAACCCGATGAAATGGAGAAACTGGTCAGTGGTGATTCTTTGTTATTATTTTGAATACGAAATTTCTTTACAACGAGGTGTTTGATCTGTTTTTGTTGGACCAAGTAGGTAAGTGACTTATGGAAGGCCAATATGAGACATCCGCAGGCATCAGAGGCTATTAATAAGGATATCATATCTCATTTTGTCTTGCGTCTAGTGTATTGTCGAACGTAAGTATTTCATTTCTTTGTGCTTTCATGTCATATGTGAATGTTGTAATAATCTTATTCTTCATAACTTTGACATTGTAGGGAGGAATTGAGGAAATGGTTTCTTTCGATGGAAAGTACCCTTTTCCGCTACCGGTTTCGGGTTGAAAGTTCACACGTGCATGTATGATTAATTACATACTTTCTGTCGATGCACATTCAAATACGAGTTTCATGCTCATTTACTTTTTCTGATTATTCATGATTGAAATTTGACCTACAGAAAGCGTTGATGACCGAGCTTGGAATTCCTTACAAAGGTGTCACCAATGAGGAATTTATGGTATTTTTTCATTTGTAGTTTCCTTTACGCCTTATGACACTTGCTCAATATATTAGTCTGCCTTGAATTTCGGCTTTATGCTTACCAAGCCGAAAACCTTTGACACTTGTTATCTGTTTTGATGAACCAAGAGAAGTTATTTTATTGCAGGGTTTGAAGGATAAATTGGGTTTAGTTGCACGCTCAGTTGGCCAAACTCCACCCACTTGTATGTCTAAGTCCATTACCTTCATCAAACTAAGTTGTTTTGTTAATAAGTCTTATTGTTCTGACTGTATATATTATCTGTGTTTTTTTCTTCACTGCAGCTAATGGATCATATTACAAGGTGCATTGCTTCACAAACCTCCTTCACCCCTTCCCTTATCTCCCAGGATACACCAAGTATTTGTTAATTGCCGGATTCAGGATATACCAAGTATTTGTTAGTCTGATTTGCCATATTTGTTTCATTTCAATTGATGCAGGTTCCGTTTGAAGAAGTTCCAGAACTTGTAGCATCCCGCAGAGTGTTCATCCAGAAAGGATATGCATATGTTGCTCTGAACCAGGTGAGTGAAGGGTTCCTAATCGTTATTTTGCTACACTAATGTAACACAAGAGATAGCTCTTTGATTGATGTTTGTAACATTGTATACATAGGTTGTCTCGTTTGTTGTTCCACACTTCCGTAGTGAACTTTCAAAAGCCCTCGTCATCACAAACAGGTTATTCTGAAACTTGTCTAAAGATGATGCTTTTTATGGGTTCAACTGTATGTGTGTATCTATAAACTTTACTGACTTCTCCCTGTGTACCTCCCAGAAAATGGACATCCATGATTAGGGAACAAGAGAAGGACCGCCTAACACCTGTGAGTTCTAAGTTTATTTATGCTAGATGAGTCAAATAGGTACTTTTAAAATATTAGCTAACAAGGAGATGGGTCAAATGGGTCGGAAGTCATCCAAATTATTTTTATTGACATAAGACCTTTTAAACCATTATATAAAAAAGACTGGTTTTTATTATACTTTTTGTAATCATATTTGAAATTTTGTTTGTATAAGAGCAAATTGGACCATAAGTGTTTGGGGTCAATTGGGCAAGATTTGTATAAAAAATTACCCGTTTTCAAATGTTACTAAATAATCCCCCTCCCAATTGCTCATCTCTCGTTTGAGTTAGTTTTTTTGCATGGAGGAGGTTTTTAGTCTTCTTCTCAAGTATTGTGGCTCATTATTATTTTGTATTTATCAGATAGTTGAAGCACTATCTACAAGCTATCTGGGTCCTGATTATGGCCAGGTATGTAGCCTATTTATATTGCATGTTACTTTTAAATTGCGCAAGGTTTTACTTGACAGTTGTTTTTAATATTACCGTCTTTATAGGACAAAGCACTTGGTGAAATATCTTTGAAGGACATTGATCAAGTAGCAAGAGCTTCCTTTCCTTTGTGTATGCAGCACCTTTTCAACACAGTAAGCGATTTGATTCAACAGATTGTTCGAGCTTCATGATAAGTTTTCCAGATCTTGCTTATGTTTTGTATGTTTTTTTTTAAATATGATCAGTTAAGAGAGGATCATCACTTGAAGCATGGAGGGAGGATGCAGCTGGGCTTATTTCTCAAGGTATTGACTCTTTTTTCTATTTGAAGCTGATTTAGTAATCTGATATCCACATCTTATACTATTGTTTTCCGGTCCACCTCGAACAAGATAGTTTTGGGCATACATCTGTGTTTTGTTTGAACTTGTTTCTAATTTTAACCTTTTCATATACAGGGTGTTGGGTTGACATTGGATGACGCTCTTGCGTTTTGGAGGGCAGAGTTTTCCCAGAAGGTAAGCTAGATGCATATTGAGTTGGCATCTTACAGTTAATACATCATAGTTATCTTTGTAATATAGTGGCACCCTTTCAAGCTGAATGCTACACCACTTATATTATCAATATACCAGGACAGCGCACCTAGTTAACGGGGTGGGGTAATTGGTGGGGATGTATTCGGGTTAGAATGCATGCTCCTTGTTTGCGTTGGGTTGACCCAAATATTTTTTTGCATGATTCTTAAGTAATAGCGTGTGTGGTAAATGTGTTACACAATCTAATAATCTATTTTATTTTAAAATAAAGTGATTTTAGATTGCTGCACGCTATAGAAATACACTTTGGGTGACTTTTAACCCATATGATCCACTTTCAATTGTGCTAAATAAGCTATAAACAAATAGCCTGAATGGATCCACTCATAACTAGATGGGTCGACATTGCTAGTTATAGTTTAGAGTTTCTATTAATCCATCTCTTCACTGCAAATGGATGGTTTTACTCTTGTTTCACCCAAGCATCATAATTACAGTTTGTATGCTCTGGCTTTCTTAGTAATCAGCCCCAACCCCATTGATTATTTAAAGAAAACAAGAGCTCAACTGGGAGCATCTAAATTCACTGTGTTTAAAGCTTAGAGCTATCTTACCTGTAGCTTATGTTTGTAATTAGGTCTTTATAATCTATCATCACATGATTTTTGTCTAATGCTAAGTGAGTTTTAATTGTAGGTTGGTACTGAAAGATTTGACAAAGAATATGCATACGGCATACGACACAATTATGGTAAAGAAGGAAAGAGAACTGTAAGTATCAACTTTTAACCATCATGCTATATATGCTCTTTATTATTTCAATCAAGATATATGATTGGCTTGTAATGTTTAAACAAGATTGTATATTGATCTGGTTTGTGTTTATATGGTCTGTTGTACCCATTGAACATATTTTTTGTTTTTTGAAAATTTCAGGATTATACACCTTATTCTTGTCAAAAGATTATCCTATCAACTCCAGGTGTTGGAGACCATCACGGCTGCCCTTACCGTCATTTTAGGTAAATTTCTTTTACTAAACTTCAAAGTCACATGAACCGGAAAAGTTAATAATTTTTGCAAGAAAAGTTATCACATTGTTATACATTACTTTCTAGTTTTACTTCATTGTAATTAATTATCATGCTCTCAATATACTCTACAGTGAAGAAAACTTGAGAGCTGCTCTTGGTAAAATGGGAGTAAGCAGTCATGCATCAGATGATGTGATAAACAAAGCAAAAAGTAGACATTATCAGGTCTCAACTTATTCTTTCTTATTAAGTAATACAGTTGTTTATGCACCTTATATTATTTTTAGGTTCTGATGAATGTTTTGTGAAAAATTTATGTGCAGTTGGCATGCACCTTGACCTTTGAAGCTCTTCATGGCGCATCTTGTGATGCTGGAATCAATCATCCAAATCAATACTTCAGTGACAGCCAAAAGATCCTGAATGAAAAGGTAACTTAGTTGCTCCACGGAAATTTGACAAACTTCTTATGTGCTAAATAGAGGCATCCTATTGGCAGCTTCGGCTGGCTGGTTAATGGGGTTTTGTGTCAAACTGGATAGTTTCTGTACATGCTGAAATGGGTTGGGTCAAGGTTACCCAAAAGACTACATGCCTAAAGCTTGTCTATTAAAAATTTAGTAGGTTCTGTGCTTTAAAAATACAATTTAGGGGACTGAGCTTTGATTCACATGACGTGCTTCCTATTAAGCTAAAATATTATATTATAGATCTTTACTCTTTACGATAACACTTAACTTGAATCTAAAATTCATTCATACGCAATCGGGGTTCATGCCATGCCACTTTGTTTGGGAATGAACTTGTGCATGAGTTATCAAATGTCTTTTGAAAACCCTCTTTTTGTATAATAGTTTAGATGTGATTGCAATTAATCCGTGTTGACGCAAGATTAATTTTCCCCGTACCGATTAAGGGACATAACTATTAAGTCTTTGACAATAAAGTACTCCGTATGTTGTAACTGGCAATTTCCTGGCTCAAATATTTAAGAATTTGTTGGTTGTCTCTAACTTGTTTCTGTACCATATTGCAGAAATCGGCGACAGCATGATGCATAAACATTATATAAAATCATCATAGACCAACTATCTGTGCCGTACAATGGCAAAGCATATTGAGGGAATCATATGCTGTGCATTAGTGATGGTTACGAATGCACATATCAGAGCCGTATAAATGAGTTCAAGCAGAATTATTTAGTTGGTAGTAGGTTTAGAAAGTTGCACTAATCTGCAAACAAATGCTCTACAAGTGTAATGTTAAAGTCCACTGTATCGCCTAGTTCCGCCACTCTACATTGCAGCTCTCTTACAAATTCAGATGCTTATGTATAATTGGTACTTGGTTTTGCTTCTTGATTGTTTTAATGTATTTACTGGTTATTCTATTGGTCATGTGGTTCTGGCAAATGATATCATCAATTTATCATACTCTGTTGTAACAACCTATCACTAATATGCATTGACGGAGCTTGAACATTTTAGTGGAAGGAACAAAATTATTAGAAACCGTTCCCGTTCTCTATGAATGTTCAATGTCCGTCCTTCCTAATATGCAAACGCTAGTTTATCAAGAAAACGCCAAAGATGATAACGAAAATATCTTTTAATTCTATAAAAAAATACTGTTGATTCCCTTTTCTTTTGTGAAAATTAAAACAACTATCCATCCTATATTCCTATGAGTATTTGAAAGCTATTTGGTGTTTACATATGTATTTTAACGATACAGATTTTGCTTAAACAATACCAATAATGTGTAAAAACGGATAAAGCACAATGTAAACTCTAACTCTGTACAACTATGTAAATCAGATAATAGGATGTCCTAGTCAAATTTTTGAGTAAAATCAATTCCCTATATATAAATATCACAAAAGCTAGCTGCATAGCCATGGAAGCATTCTTTTCAAATCTTGTCCACAAGTGGTCCACTGTCACACACAAGTTTCATCTTTTAGCCTGGTGAAAAGTGGTCATTGCCCTGTTTATACTCGTAGTCGAGATCATTATCGCCTACGAGCATATACATGCTCCACTACAAGTCGCCTCTACTTGAAGAAGAGGTTGCACCGTTGTTAGTACAAAAGGCGTGTTGGGGTGAATAGGAATTTGGATTGCTTAATGGGCTGGACCAGGGAGTAAGCTATGATGTTGATCTTGTACTAATCCAAGTAATGAAGAGGTGATCTGCACAAACGAGAGTAAACCGTTAGCCTTACCGCGGGGCGGACCCCACGATTAAGCTCCGGCGTGAGAGTAAGTATACATGTTTGTCAGAGAATAAGAGAATGTCAGAGTATGTGTGTGTACTAATGATAGGACAAAATGTACCTCTTTGGGGTGTGAAATGACCCCTATTTATAGGCAAGCCCAATACTAGGGTTTCCTAATATTTCGCTTGCGACTGTTAGTAGTCGGAGTGGGTCCCTTGTCGGGCAAGGGTCCACGTGTAATCGTGTCTACGGACGTGAGTATCCTTCCGCAGTCCGTGTTTGTTCGCGGAGGTGCAACGGGTGCGGCTTTTAAAGATACTCACGTGCGTCTTTGGAATATCCAGAGCGTGACCCTTGTCAGGCTTAGTAGTCTGGCAATTTGTTGTATTGGGCCTGGGCCTATATGCGTATATTATGAACTAAGCCCAGTAAGCTTGGTGTTCATGCTATACGTCATCAGCCTGCTTTACTTTTAATGATCAAACTAAACTGCCACATGTTTCTTATGCGTATATTCGACGTTAAATTGTTAAATTTGACTCGTACAAATGTTTTAAATGTGCACGGGTCAAGGTTTCCTCGTCAATCTAAATCTTTTGAGAAAATTGTTGGTTGAATGCTGATATGTGCATCTATTTATCTTACTTGATTTGTGACTCAAACCAAGTGCTTATATCTGATTGATGTATGCATTGCTCAAAGATCATCAGACAACTGTTGAATCGTGCTGAGACTTTATCATGCAAAATAGCCGAGGGGCCTATCACGATTGCAAATTAAGTTAGGCAATCACAGCCCTGATTCAAACACGGTCTTTAATATCGATCGAGCTCAATGAAAATAAATAATGTTGGCATGTCTTCATTTGAATGCAGTGACCTGCTCGATCATTCGATATCAATGTCGATGGCATATAATAGCAGGTTACCACGAAAGGATTCGACATTAAACTATTTACTCATCTGTAGTCATCTTGGCTATTCCATGTGATCCCAAATCCTATTAAGAAACAATGAAGAATAGTATTAGAGGTGGTAAATCTGGGATTTTATTACCAAAATAGCAAAGAATATGGTGAAAACTAGCTTAAAAGTTACTAGTGAAAGTGTTAACATTGACTAGTACTTGTTGACAGTTGTTGACTTCTTGTAGTCTTGTACACATGTAGTATTTGTAGGCTTTCATGGACTATCCAAATCCGGCTCCGACCCGAAAGCAACAAACGAGCCGTTTTCAAAATCAGGATCTCACTTAAAATCGTTTTTGTTTTTACAAAATCGAGATCGTAAAATCTTACTATATTGTCATTTTTTTAATAGTCTTTGTAATATTATACAAATCTACAAATTGTTATATGCCATAAACACAAAATTATATGAATGTTTCATAAAAAAATGTTGTATAATTATAAAATGTTTAAGAAGATTCGGATGTTGTCTTTTAAATTTTACAAAACACAACTTATAAATTTGTAATTTTTTAATTTCTGGTTATAGAAAAGTAACCTATGTAAATTCAAGATATCTAATATCAGGATCGGAATCTTATTAGAGGGTGTTTGTTTCGGCTTATATGTGAGATTACGAGCTTATTTGATTTCGACTTACATTTTATAAGCCTCAATTTTCCGGCTTATTTTGAGACACCGTGTATTTATATAAGTTTACTAGTTGCAAAACCCGCCCGATGGGCAGGTATGACTTGTGATTATTTTTTCATTTTTTTGTTTTGGTAATTATTGGTTTTTATGTTTTTTTAATTAAGAAAGTCACTTGTCTTAGACTTATCATTATAAATAATGCTTATGAATCACGTAGTCAACTTATTATGTATTTATTTTATCAGTATTGTTTGTATGCATATAAACAATGTTAAGTATGGTTATCAAACTTGTATATTAAAGTAACTGTTAATAAGTAACGGTTAATGAATTATGAACATCGTATAATGTTTATAGAGTGAATCTTTTATCTAGTAAAGGAAAACGAAAAATGAAGACTTTTGTATTTCAAAAAAAATGTTTCTTTATTAGGTATGATGCTTCTAATTTTTTTATTATTTTTTCAATTATGTTTAATTAAAAAACTTAAATACTTCTAAATTTGGCATTAAATTAATAAAAATTTATAAAAATTCGTTTTGCCAAAAGTTATATAAAAGATTGGGTATAAAAACATATGTGTCAAAAATATAAAAAATTAAAACTTGAAAAAAGCGGGGGTGAACCACAAAAACATAAGGGTGAAACTAAATTTTTACTGTAACAAGTAAACCCGGTCCTTCTCAATTTCTTTATTCATTCGACAGAAACCATCAAAGAAACACAACGACTAAAAAACTTTACGACAAAAAAAAAACCAAACGACAACTAACAATACTTTCATTCAACATCGCTGAATCAGATTAATCAAAGGTATGTTTTTCTGTTAATGGATCAAAGGTATATTAATTTATTATTTATTAATTTATCTACTAATCCAGGGTTTTTGTTTTTTGGGTAATTAAGTTATGGGCTTGTGTTATTGTGCTTACTAATGGATAATAGATTTAGGGTTTTGTTCTTTTTTGGTAATTGAGGTGCGGGTTTATGTTTTTGTGCTTTCATTGATGAATTAATTGTGTTTGTTGGTAAGTTTGACCATATGGTTTGTTGGTAAGTTATATGTCATCAGTAACTTGGGGCTTTATAACATTTTTATAGATAATGGACTGTGTAGTTTTTGAAATTCATTATCTTCAACAGTTTATGGTTGCGTCACTTATTCGTTGATTATATTATGTAGAACTTAATCGCGTGAGAATGATAACCAAGTGAATGAATGAAGTACGAACTGCTTGACTTCTTGGGACTGCGTACCCAAGCTGCTGAGACCATTGTTGAGTCTGCTGCAGTATTGTTATCCGCTTATTTTTATGTCTAGGAAAAACAGGCACAAGGAAGGAACAAGCATCTAAAGAAAGTGCTTAGTGTCCATACAGGTAAAATATCCAAATTGCATTATTTTCTGGTAAAACAATTCACACGCAGTTTTAAGATGTTGGAAGGTCCGATAGGTACATAAAATACCCTTCTAACGTTGGATTCTACTCAGGCATTCATTAACATACATGATTAGAAATCTCCTTTTTTCGCTCACTTTTTAATAAACTGAAATACTGAATCTTGATATTGATAGTTTTTGCGCTTCTGCTATGAGTCTATGACAAACCAAGAACAATACAAACAAAGGCATCCAACTTTCATAATCGAGACGATTAAAGAAAGCGAGACCCAAGAAAACAAAATACCTACAAGGGCTTACAACAATCATATAACTCGAAACAATAAGTATACCTGACCCAGCTATATCATAATTCCTACCCAAATTAAAACTATAAACATGCCCCACTAATAGGATTGAAAGTGCATACATATTTAGAGCTATTGGATAAAAAATAATGATAAGACCAGGAGCTAACAAAGACCAGACCACTAAGAAGTTCAACAGCTGCTAACTATCTGATATGCTGACACAGCAGAGCCAAACACTCTGTTATACAGACCACACTAACAAAACATACAAAACTGGTAACTGAAACTGACCCACACATTATGGGACCAGACGAAACCTTCTTTGATGTGGACCAGAACACGAGCTAACTACCTTGAAGTCTAATCTAAAATATTTGTTTAAATTAATTCACTCTAATGCATTCTAAAGTACATAACAGTAACTAGGAATTATGTACAGTTATAAACCTAGAAGTCTAACATTGTTATTAACTATTTGCAACGACAATTATAGAGCACTCTTAATATGATGAATTTTTCATCAACTATATATAATGAACTACTTAAGCTATAATATTTTGATGAACAAACTTTTTTTCCTCTTGCTGCCGTATGCAATATATCTTTATTAGGATAATGGACCTGATGTAGATGTTTATTGTGGGGATTCAGTGTATACATCACATGATCTTATAGCACAAGAAAAGAAACAGGTTGTGTTTATTTATCAACAGTTGTGTTTTCTTATGATATGGCTTAAAACAAAACAGTTGCTACTAAATTCCCAAAGATATGTTTATTTAACCTTTTCAAGTGCCAAATCATTCATATTGTACCTCTTATGGTAAATGTTGGGGTTGCTATTCACTGATTTCTAATAACCAATCTGTCTACTATTAGTTTATACAATCATTGAAGTCACTTATTTATCAGTTTGTATCCTCACTCTTGATTGATCTTTTCGAAGCATATAAGCAATCCCAATACTTCACTGAAAACCTTCTATCTTCTTAATTTTATTTAGACGTTTGATTGGTTATTATAGTACTTTTGGCAGTTTGATTTTTAACGCATTATAATTGTTTTTACTATCAGGCAAAACTTGAAAGTGGCTTCTCGCCTAGAGATTTCCCTCAACCATTACTTCAATCCAAATAACCAAACTGCAACACCACCTCCGAGAAGGAAAAGGATAAAAGAAATAGACAAGGCATCATTAAGTCAGAGCAAACTCTAACTGAGAATAAAGCCACAAGATTTCGGTGTTTGTTCATGCTACCGTTTTTGAGGATGTAAGTTGTTGAACGGGTTTGGATTTTACAAAACTCCGATTTTGAATCAAATCATGTTTTTGTACGTTTAAAAAAGAGGTTGCTAACATTAACTTTTTTTTCTAACAAATTGACGAAGGTATCCAAAATTTGCAAAGCTCTATATTATATCAGGATAAAGATTAAGAAGGGAACATCAGCAGATGATTATGTGGACCTCAATCATATAAGAAGGTCGTCTTTTTTAATTCTTGCATAGGCAAGCACATATTTCGTTATCTAATAAAAACTTTATAATCCGTATAAACTTGCTTATGACATCACGTTGTATAATTTTTAGATAGCCAATTAAAGATATAGCGAAAGATGTGCAAAGATAGGGGCAGAATGGAGCACTCAATAAAGCAACAGACGATCTCGATGAATTTTGGGCAAGGTAAGCTTGCTAATAATAGTTAAATTACCTTACTTTTGGTTTGCTTTTGATATACTCTTTTTAGTTGTTCTTGGTGGTTAAGGAGTTGTTTGTTATCAGGTTAATGCGATAAATTGCGTTGGGAGCTGCCTATATACGAATGAAGGGTTAGTTTAATGTAATCATATGAATAATAATTTCGATTTAGCTGCCTTATTGTTTTAATGTAAGATGTTGGCCATTAAATTTAGTTCAATGTTGATGATATAGATATATAATAAAAAGCAATTCGTTCTATGAAGATTGACAGAATTCTTTTTACCTTTATTATGTTTTTAGATTTGAATTGATGATTGTTTGTTGACCCAAACTTTGTTTGGGTAGTTTTGGTTAGGGTCGTTGCAACATCTCCACTTGATTACATCACACAAGTCATAACCACATCTAACGTCATCGAGGCAGTTAACAATTCTACCCTACATGATTGAAATTTTATATACTGTAATTTCTGACATGTATTTAATAAATTTTTTCTCCGCCATTTAGTTTCTTTAATAATGCAAGCGCTAATGCCGTACTTTGTGTGAAGGTTGGTAGCACTGACTTATGAACACATGGGAGGTGAAAAGGAAATTGAGTTGGAAGATGTATTGCAATTCATAAACAATATTAATGGATGCACTCACATCCGTCACATTCGCTTTCCATACTACCAGGTACTTATCCATTGCTATCTTAAGTTCTCAACGGAATGTGTACCTTATGCACTATTTTTTGGCTATAGAGGTATTGGACAGCATGTTTCTGATTCATTTTAGAACTTGGTTTGTGCTTTGTTTATTTAGTTTTGTTTCTTTGTGACGGGAAAAATCATAATAAAGTTTTTTAAAGAGCATTTTCCGTTTCAAAGAACCTCCAAAATTGTAGTAGGTCTATTAGAATATCATAAACACGATTACTAAATGTGTGATTTTTTCACTCTATTGAATTTCCCATGGGAATAATGACAGCTTAGGGATTTAGTCCAAGCTTGTGGGTTTCAAAATTGGCAAACCATGTTATCAATTACAGTGGACTTTTATATTTAAAAGTCAAGTAAATGCAAGTAAGTTACTTTACCATATCATATTAAAATGGCTTTTGTATAACTTAAAATCAATGTTATAGTGTTATGCTATTATTTGATTTCAGTGTATGTTTATTGCTACATGCTTTGTAGTAGTCGGATTTGGTACACATGTTGGGCTGCTGTTTCGAGTTGCATCAGCGGGTGTTCGGCTAACTGTGAGGTATGTTGTATGTTTACATATTTGTCATTCAATGTTATATGTTTCCTTTTATTGTCACTGGATCAACAATATTAGTGAGTAACCAACTTCATAAACATATATAGGTTTGTTATTTTTATCTTACTCACTCCAATTATAATCTTGGTATTCATGGGGTTTTATTGATTGTTGTTGATTGTATAGAATGAGATGTTAATGATACTTGCTTTTACTTCATAAAGAATTTTTGTTTTTGATAATAATATTTTTATATATACATTCTATTCTTATTTTCTTCCTAAGTTACCATCTTCGTTTAATACAAAAATATACAAAATATACAAAAAAACAACATGAAACTATCTACATAATGAGTCCTTATTTATATAATTACTATTTAATTTATAAAAAATAAATACACTTTGTAAAAAAATCAGAAAAAAGCCCGTGCGTGCACGGGCATTACAACTAGTAAAGAACTAACAGAAATGAATGGTAATTCGATAAGAGGATATAAAAGTTAATAAATAATACGTCATAACAAAGTTTATGCTTTACAGTTATTCGACACTCGTGTTAATGGAGGAACCACCTATATTATATAAAGCAAAAGAAGACATTAGAGGGTTTCATTGAATCCTAAGGAGATTTATTGTTTATAATTGATTAGCAAAAGTAGTTCATTTTCTATCGAATCAAGGTCAAGTTGTTCTAGTCTAATCCATTCATCAAGCCTCCTATTGACTGTCAAGAAAATAAAGACCAACACACTATTTAAGTTAAACTTGTCTTGTACTAGATTACTATAAAATAGACTTGGCAAAGAAAGATGAATATGACTTCGAGAAAACCGTTTCAAATAGTTTTAAAACCCAAGACAATCATTAATTAAAAAATCCAATACAACAAAGACAAATTGTACTCATAATAAAACATAAAAAGTCTTATTATTCTAATACGTAATGTTTTTTACTTGTTCCTCTTTCTCTTATTCTTCCCACCATCTCCCTCTTTCAACACATATAAAAAACAATTAGGTAACACAACAGGAACGCAACGCCAAAATAAAGACACCCTCATTGGAGATCATGGAGTTAGATGCCAAATAATTGCTTTAACATGTTCCAAATGTAGGCATGGAGTGTCACAACTGCAACTCCATCTGAAATCGGGTTCCATTTTTTCAACAACGTGCTAAAGACTGCCTTTTCTCATAGGACCAATTCACCCGATCCTTTTGCTAATCGGATTTGTCTTTCGTCTTCTTCTTGTAGTGCCATTGATTCATTTTAATGTCGTTTTCCAACATCTGTCCCACACATTGGACAACATTAGTAAAGAGTAGATATGATCATGTCTAATAGCTCTCTCTCAAGTCCAAATGTGTAAAATATGATAGCTTAAAATAAAATGGTTGTACGGAGAAATGGGTCGAAAGTTGCCTAAAGTGTAATTATATGTGTAAAACCTCCTCAGTACTATATTTATTTTCTTACCATCTAATTCAAGTATAATTCAGGTGAAACCAACCCATCCTGATCGACCTCGACCTAATTTGACTCGGACCCGTTATTACAAAGTATGGATTACCCGGACCCGTTAGACTTGACGTGTGCATATTACAGAAGTAGATTCGATCAAGCTAACAATATGAAATAAGAATATGAATTACCTTTGCAAAAGGCACTGCTTAAGGTGGACGGAACATAATAATCAACATTGTTTCCTGTATCTCATAGTTTTCTATTGGACATTGTCTAAGCGAGCAAATCTTCTTCAAGATCTTGGTGGCCGAGAATATACAAAGGAAGGACTGTTGTCTCATTAGGCCGATCGTTCCTTTATTTCCTGCATGTAAATCTTATAACTATGTTTTCAAGAAATTTTTTACAGCTTCCCACAACATTATGCACAACTTTAAAGCAATTATGGGGTGTTTGGATGTGCGTTTGTTAGCTAATTAACAAAGATTTTCTAAAAGAAATGCCAACCGCGTATCTAACAAAATCTATCATTTTATTGCACAAAGGATACAAACAAAGAACTGCCAAGCAAAGACACCAAGCTAAAGCAAAATCTATGTAAAAAATTACCAACACTAAAAGAGCAGAATATACGGTAGTTGTCATCTTACATTTAAGTTAGTTTGTCAAAATTCAGTAGCAATAAAATGAGTAGACAAGTAGACGCAAGGGCAGTAAAATAGTCGCAAGAGCAGTAAAACAACATTTGGTAAATAAGTAAAAGAACATAAAGTTGGCTCTTATTATCATCTAAAATATGGAGATCCATTTTCAACAGGAAGTTTTACCTTCAAAAAAATAGCTACCCTTATCCTTTTTTTATTTCATAAGTACTTAACGTTTCTTGATTTCTCGACTAAGGTATAACAAAGACAAGTACTATCGACAATAGGCTCTAATTAAGTGGTCTAATAGTACGTTATTATACGTTCCAGATAAAGTTTATCCTGGGATTTTCACAATTATTAAGTCACGACCAGAGGTCATGAGTGATGCCATCTCTCCAAAATACCCGCAGGAATCACTTAACTTAAATTGGGATCCTGTCAATGAGATTGGCTTGATTTGGGTCATGTTTTTATCTTTAAAAGACCAAATAATTCAAAACTTGACATAGAAAGTGTTTATGGGTAACACAACTTGTTCCAGATCCAAATATTAACTTAAGCCGACCCATGCCATATTGATATCTCTACTATCTAGATCACTTTTGCACAGAGCTTGTGAACAAATACTGCATTCGTTCATAACACAAGATCTGATAGGACTCAAAAACTGGAAGAGAAAATGCATTCGAAGCATCAGCTAAACCTACACACACAAAAAAATGCAACAAAGAGCTTTTTGTAATGTTATTGGAACTTGAACTTTCAAAAAAGATACTAAAAATTTGTTTTTACTCGAAAAAATGAACAAATATAATACCCTTGACAGGAGTGGCAGGGCCTGTGGTACCGCTACTGCCAAAAGTCGGAAGAATCGCATTACTCTAGGGAACCTTTGGCAAGCCCGGTGTACTTTTATGGACTGATGCATTAGTCGACTTTACAGTAACACCTGTTGTTGGAGTATCAAGTGTTCCTATATAGAGAATTAAGAAAAGGGATAAGTTAGACAAATATTGCACATGACTACAATTAATAACCGAAATCAAATAGTATTAGAAGTAAAACAAATCCATTACATCTGTTAATTACACCTTATATGCATCATATAAAGTCATACGAGTGCTCTAAACAATATTAGGTAAAGCTAGACAGTGAATTCACCTTATGAGCAGGTATTTAAAGGCGAAAGGCACCCCTTGAGGCAACCTTCCCTGCATAGGGACTTAAGCCACGGATAAAAACGTGAGGGGCCCAAGTAAAGGAATCTGGTTATATTTTTCAGATAATGTACATGACACAATGTAACATGCAAACAAAGGGAGTTTTTGGATAAGACTATTAAAACAACTTATCAACTTATTGTGTATTGATACAGCTGATTAACACTTTTGGGAGTTTGGATTGGGCCAAACAGCTCAGGCTTACCAGCTTATTGAGGAGGTTTCTATAAGCTGCTTTAGACTAGCTTATCTGCACATATTGAGTAGCCAATCCAAACACTATCGTATGCAGTGTGTTTTGACACCACAGAAGCAATTAAGCTGTTTAAATAAAATTTCGAAAACAACCTTTGATGATTAATGCATAACATGAAGCAGCAAAAGCATGTATACATTTGATCCTGAAAATCAAACAATTTATATACCAAATACAAAAATAAAAACGAACTAAAAAGAGTCTATTAGTGTTGCGACGAACATGTCGCCTAAACCTTCTACAAAATATTGTGTTTTTGGATATCTGTGGCCTGAATGAGAGGCAACAACTTTACAAAGATGAACTGGTCAAGTGACTTCTTTTAAAAATAAAATAGGATTAATATACAAATAACTGTACATTGCAAGGGCCAAAAAGAATACATGCTAACCTGAACAATACAAATGCTAGATGAATGTAAACTTCTTGAGAGCCCCTGAGAGTTTTGTATGTCACGTTATGACACAAATATGTTTTTGTCCCTCTTTTCCTTCTTTTCTTTTGAAAATAAAACTCGAGAACTGAGCGTAAGTGATTATTTAGGTTTTGAATTCAAACTTACAAAATGAGGTGCATCAAGGCCAAGAACGTGACCCATTCAGGAATTTCATCAAACACTTGGTATGCAAAGCTACAATCAGGCTTGATTTCAAAACTAAACTTAACAAATGAATACGAAACTAATCTCTAATTGATCATTCATCAAAACATATTCAGCTAACATAATTCGATTCAATCGGAACAAAAATCAAAGAGAAATTAGTTAATTAAGTAGATACCTTCAAAACATATTAGCTAACATAATTGGATATGGCGACGGTGACAACGACTCTCATTGTTGACGACAGCGAGATCGTCGGAGGAGTTGCAAATAGTTGCTATGTTTTTTACTTTTCACGTAACTTTTTTAAAAATCGGTACATTTCAAAAAATTTATTGCTAATTCACAACCATAGGTATATTTTATTGGTTTAGGCCAACATCCTATGGGTCCGTCACCTGATCTTTTTTTTTTGCCTCGTTAATCCTTAAAAACAAACTATGTAACACCATCCATCCCTATCTTTACGATTGTTTTTTTTGCCTTCACAGTCTAATTTCCGGTTTAACCTCATCCACTTTGCGTCATCAACATGAGGTATTTTTGTGCTGTCTTTTTTGCACCGTTTATTATATTTTTTAAAGTTTTTATAAAATTAAAAAAGTATTTAATTTATAAAATATTTATACTTCGACAAAAAAATATTTATAACTTCGACATTTTTTATAAAAGGTTTAATACTCAAAATAAATATTTAAGTACTTACAGTTAAATATTTATTACTTACATTAAACTATTAACTATCTAGCTAACTAACTAATAACTATTGTGGTACACACTCGTTTTTCTAGAATTCTTTTTTGTCATTTAAGTACTTTTGTTTCATTCTTTTTTTCATTATCAAATCATAGAATCACACACAAACCAAGACAACACAATTATCTTCCAATCTCTAATCGAATTTTACATATCAAACGTAAACATGCGTCATCCATTAAGACGCGACAAAAGTTTTTCTTATTTTTTTATTTTAATTTTTCTTCTTCGCCGAATCTTGTCCCTATAAAATCTATTTAATTCAAATTATATACATACACATTACAAAAGTAATTACGACGTCGTTTTTTACGTCGTTTACAGTAATATGAACAATGTTCATTTTAGAAGTAATATGACGTCGTTTTGGCCCCCAAGCTACAGTAATATGAACAGTACGTTTGCTACAGTGGCCGGCCCTTTGGGCTCCCAATTTGGGCCGGCCCATTTAACTTTTTTTTTTTTTTAATTAGGTAATATAAAAAATTCCTCGAGCCAAAATAGGGACAATTTTTTTTTATTACTAATGTACTGATTTATTCATATAAAAAAATATACCCCGCGGACATAGGCCCAAACACATAAGGCCCATATAAAAAAAAATAACTATAAAAAATGAGACCCGGAAAAAATACCAACCCATTATATACATACACATTACAAATGTAATACGACGGTTCCATTTTTTTGCGCGTTCTTACAGTAATATGAACAGTGTTCGGCCCAATGGGCTCCCAGTTCGGGCCGGCCCACTTTTTTTTTTTTAAATACGCAATAAAAAAAAAAAAAACTACTCGGACACAAACTTAAAAAAAAGAAAATTACAAAGTAACTGACTTATTCATATCAAAAATTACCCGCGTCATGAAAGCTAAACACATAAGCCATTTTACGTCGTGCTACTGTAGTTTATGAACAGTATTCGGCCCAATGGGCTTCCCAGTTTGGCCGGGCCCACTTTTTTTTTATTTTTAAATACGCAATACAAAAAAAATACTCAACACAAAATAAAAAAAAAGAGAAATTACATAGTACTGACTTATTCATATATAAATACCCGCTCGTATGAGTGCCCAACACATAAGCCCAGTTAAAAAACCCTATTACAAACATAAGACCAAAAAAATAAAACGCACAAAATAATATTAAAAAAAACATTTTGTTCGGCACAAAAGTGATACGACGTCGTTTTTTACGTCATGCTGCAGTATTATGGCCACTTTTTTTTAACTAAATACTCAATACAAAAAAAAATATCGGCACAATAAAAAAAGGAAATTACAAAAGTTCGGGCTTATTTAGATCCAAAAAATTACCCGCGCCATGAGGCCTAACACATAAGCCCATATAAAAAAACCACTATTAAACATGAGCCCGAAAAAATAAACCCGCACAAAATAAAAAAAATAGAAAAAAAAAATTAAACCCGCAACTATGTGCGAAAAATTAACGTCCCGCAGCAACGCGCGGTAAACATGCTTGTTTTACTCAATTTTGTAAACTTCTAATTACATCATATTTGGAACACGTTTTGGTGTAATGTAAAGTTGAGGGACACATAAAAAAATGACTACTTTTTCGTGCACCATTTAAATAATTAAGCGATAGAGTCCGATATCCATTAGACCTCGAAATCCAACTCTATAAATATAAACCAAAACGTATCAAATAAAATCATAACAATAACAAGTCGATCTTCTATCCATCTAAGAATTTAGGGTTTCTTATATACTTTTATTTTTCTAACAATGTCTTCGTCTTCTTCTTCAAAGATGATTGAGCTTCGTAGCTCGGACGGTGAGACCTTTCATGTAGAGGAGACGGTTGTGTTGCAGTCCGAGACGATCAAACAGATGATCGACGATGATTGTGCTAACGCCGCCATCCCTCTTCCTAATGTCACCAGCATGACCTTAGCAAAGGTTATCGAGTACATTAAGAAACATGCCGAGAAACCAAAGGACGACGATGATAAGAAGGTTGCTGAGGAAGATCTCAAAAAGTTTGATGCTGAGTTTGTGAAAGTGGATCAAGAGAGCATGTTGTTTGATCTTGTTCGGGTACGTATGTAATATGTAGTACTAATCGTCTTTAGCTTTAAGTTGGATATATAATGCTAAATATTTTTATATAATATTTGTTTTCAGGCTGCAAACTATCTCAACATCAAGAGCCTGTTGGATCTGACATGTCAAGCTGTTGCTGATTCGATCAAAGATTTATCGGTTGAGGAGGTCCGTAAGAAATTCAATATCCAGAACGATTTCACTCCTGAGGAAGAAGCGAAGGTTAGGAAGGAGAACGCTTGGGCTTTTGATTAGCTTCGAGACATGTCTTTATTTTGCGTATTGGTTTAGAGATTTTTATTTTTATTTTGCCTGCTTTACTTTTAATGATCAAACTAAACTACCACATGTTTATTTTGCATATATTTGGCGTTAAATTGTTTATTTTGCATGAATCATAAAAATCTTTACATGTGCACGGGTCAAGGTTTCGTCGTCAATCTAAATCTTTTGAGAAAACTCTGTTAGTTTTGTTAACTAGTTAATGGTTGAATGTTGATATGTGCATCTTTTTATCTTACTTTTGTGACTCAAACGGAATGCTTATATCGGACTGATGTATGCATTACTCAAAGATCATGAGATATAATGGGGATGATAATCGTGCTGATGGCAAATAAACTACCACATGTTTATTATGGGTATATTCGGCGTTAAATTGTTGATCTTACTTGTACAAATGTTTACATGTGCACGGGTCAAGGTTTCCTCACCAATCTAATAAATCTTTTGAGAAAATTGTGACAGTAGTATTGTTAACTAGTTATTGGTTGAATGCTGATCATATGTGCATCTTTTAATCTTACTTGATTTGTGACTCAAACCGAATGCTTATATCGGAATGATGAATGTATTGCTCAAAGATCATGAGATGTAATGGGGATGATATTCGTGCTGATAGACTTTACTATGCAAAATAGCCAAGGAGCCTATCAAGATTGCAAATATTGTTGATCGACCTTATCTTACAATGGCAGTTACACCTTTTCTTAATTAGCTTAGGCAATCACAGCCCTGATTCAAAACGGTTATTCCTATCGGTTAAGCTCAATGAAAATAAGTAATGCTGCATGTCTTTGTTTCACCGAAGTGACCCAACAATACACCGAAAGAATGTCAATTCACCTGCTCATTCCATATGTCAATGCCGATGGCAAATAAATAACAGGTTACCACCAAAGGCTTGACATTAACCTAATTACTCATCTTGCTACTCCATGTGATCCCAAACCCTATTAAGAAACAATGAAGAATACTACTGTATTAGAAACCTATACAGGTGGTTATACAATGAAGAATAGGTTGTTCAGTGTTTTAAACCCCGGTTGACTCGGCCGGTTGAACCGGTTGACCCGTGAACCAGTTCAGAGACCGAGCGGGATGTGATCGGGTTTCTGCTTGTTTGAGAACTGGTTTGAATCGCCAGTTTTTCGTTGACTTGATTTGATAGACGGTCATGACTTTTTTTTTAAATCTAAAAAATTTATTTTTCCATAAACCTTTTTAAGTTTAATTGTCAAAATAAAGGACTAAACTTATAATAGAGTTAAAACTCACTTAAACACCAACTAATATTGTGCTATTAACTTTGAATCATAAGTTAATTGTTTTTTCAATTCTTTGCTATAATTTTGTACATATAAAACCTAAAAACTAAAACTAATAAGTAAAAACTCAATATCTTTCAAAATCCGGTTGACCCGTGGACTTGGTTTGATAGACTCGCTCGGTCATGGCTTTTTCTTTTTTATATCTAACAATTTTTTTCATAAACGTTTCTGAGTTTAATTGACATAATGAAGTGGTGATGACTAATGTTAGTTATAATATAGTTAAAACTAACTTAAACACCAACTAATATTGTGTTATTATACTCTATTACAACTTGGAATCATATGTTGATTGTTATTCAAATATTTGCTATAATTTTGTAGATATAAAATCTAAAAACTAAAGCTTATAAGTAAAAACTCAATATCTTTCATCGGTTTAATTGAACGTAAGATAAATTATCTATATCTATATATATAATAAAAGAAGGTTTTTTGAAACTTTTATATTACGTCATATAAGCCACATAGATACGAAACCTCAATTCTCCAAGCTATCAGTCTAATAGTTGTTTGACTTTCCTATTCTCACAATCAGTATCTACCCACAATTACAAAACAACTTTCCTAATCTCAATTTCAAAACAACTTTCCACCTTCAATCAATTACAGCCTATCTATTTGTTTTCTTTCGTATCAAATTTCAACTTTCCTAAATTCAATTTGTAAAAGGTATAATCGTTATTTTATGCTATGTGTTTATAAGTTTCCACATACAATACAATAAACAATATGAAATCGAATAATTGAGGGTCTAATTCACAGACTATCTAAATCTAGGGTTCTGGTTTGTATTGTCTTGAACTAATTTTTAATTAGATCATGGTCTATGGTTTATAAATCAGATATGGTTTAGGTTTATAATTTGGAAACTTTAATTCTTATAATTCACAGTACTGTATCTTCTTCAATTACTCAATTGTTTCCTAATTTTGTGTGTGCATATATCAGTTATTTTTTGGTGATTTTCAATTGGTTTCCTACATACTTGGTTTATGATTGACTAATTCATAGCTGTCAAATCTTCTTAACAACTTTGTATGTTTGTCTAATTTTTTATAACACTCTATTGTTTGTATCTTTGTAGTTATGTTTTAAACATTTTGTAAAAATACATTATTTGATCATATCGTGACTGTCACACCCCCAAAATCAGGTAGCAGCGGAATGGTAACATTGGGGTGCGACTTCAAGGCACAACAATCAAGATATAGAAAACGACCTCAAAGAGACGTTTTAAATAAGTAACATTCGATGCATTATAAAATATCAGAGTTTTCACATTAGGTCCCACATACTTGGTAAACTTCATAAGACTTCAACATGCATTTGTAACATACAAGTTTTACTGTTTCAAAAGATGACTTAAGTTTTTAAAAGTTTAAGAGTGCATCAAATTTACAGAAATCACAGAATCTATCTTCATGATATCCTCGCAGCTCCCCTCCAGAATCACACCTTAGAACCTGAAATTAAACATGCTAAAAGTCAACACAAAGGTTGAGTGAATTCATAGATTTATCAGTAAAAGGGTGGACCACAAGATTTAAGTAATGGTAGACTATGAAACATATTCAGTAGTCCAAAATAGGTATTATTGCACTAGACTCATGACATCGAAGCCGTATTCTAAATTCTTAGGGAATTGCGCCCGAGTTCGTAATTATAAGGGAATTGCACCAGTATTCGTAATTATAAGGGATTTGCACCAGTATTCGTGGCTCTTAGGCAATAGCATTCAGGCAATAATCTGGATAGCATACAGTTTAAAACACTTGTGTCCAAAGTAAAACAAACATGTAATTTTACCCCGTAGAGTTTGTAAAACAAGTAGATAGAAATGGGGCTATGAACTCACCTCGAATGAATGAACAGATAGTAAATATTAATTAAGTGAAAACGTCACGGACAAGTCCGAATGCAACCTAATTGAATATATGTTGTATGAGTATAATCCATTTAATATAATGCGACATCACAAGTTATAGCGTTTCATCACCACCTAAAACTCTTTGTTTAATTTATAAAGTTAACACTATAAATTTGTATCTTGAAGAAAAGTGTCTAGTTTACAAACTATACATCCAAAAATTATAAAAATAGGCAGGTTTATGTAAAATGTCGTTCCGAACGACTTTGTAGTTTTACACTTCGACTCAATCGGACCCGAAGACCCTCGAAAGTGAGCTTCAGCAGCTGCTGAAACGTGCACGGTTTCACAACTTTTATATATATTATGTCGAATCTTTGAAACGTCGTATCTTACTCGTTTTAACTCCGATTTTAGTGATTCTTTCGAGCACGTATTCGTAATTAAAAGTTCTAATTAACTAAAATATTTTTCATCAGCCCACTGTTATGAACAGTAGTCAGTTTTTATAAAATTACTTTTATAAAAATACTTTTTATTATAAACTTGCGAAATTCATATCTCTCCTTCGTTATAAAGCGGATTTTTAAGTTTCTTATATGGTTGGAATCCTCACGATATGTAGTATTTTATAAAAAATATAAATTATATAGTTTATTTTCGTGTTCAAACCAGTCCCTTTTTATCTTTTATATAATTAGTTATATAATCTTGTTTTTGTAACTTTCTAACTTAGTTATTATACAAGTCCTCTACCATGATCAATACATTAAGTTGGGTATATTAATAGTCCTTTGGTCCAACATATTGTGTCCATAGTGTCTTCAAAATAAATTGTATATACTTTGCACTTAAGTTTTCAACAAGTAAGCTTTCCATGATATTCATAAGTTAAATCGTACTTATGATGAGTGTGTTCTTGGTATTTTTTAGTATCATTTTACTATGAAAATACATATGGTTCGAATCTTGTATATGTATATATATGTACATTTCATTTGTAGCACATGAACAAAACCTAGGAGGTGATTAACAAGATAACTAGTATGTATAACATGGAAGTAAAATATTGAAAAGATTATGGTTTAGAAGACCTTAAGCAAGGTGTAAGACCCTAGATTACTTGTATGCTTACTAAAATAAAAAGTTATGATTTGGTCTTGTGGTTTAATGTGGGACGTGGCTAGGAAGAGAAAACAAAGAGATAGTTTTGTGTTTTGCTAGTTAATGGAGAGTATGAATGCATAAAGACTAGTGTGCATCTATATATAATAAAAGTGGTCAAGGTTATTATTAGGAAAGTCCAAGTATTACCATTGAAATGGGGGGTCAAGACACCAAGAGCAAAACATGGAGAAATGTTGGTCAAACTAGCTCAAGTGTTCATGAGTTGATAAGATGTCTTTAGAGGATTTTGTGTGCTCATGTCACTTTTACTTGGCTGCGTTTTTAGGAAGAATTAGGCAAGAGTTTCTCAAATCTTCGAGTATTGTGTATAATAATAGGTATTTGTTGAAGCGTAAAAAAGTTTTGGTGGTTTCGGGTATGCCTAAACGTATTTAATTGCGAAACGTAAACGTTTTACACAACCAATATAAAAAAAATATTAAAAGTTGATTAATACTTTAGTAAAAATAATATATTGCTTGCTTGATGAAAACTTTAATTCGTTTGGTGCTCGTTTACGTTGATTGTTGATTTTTAGTTTACGCGCTTTAGCTAAACGTTGGAAATTTTAAGTGAACGCGTAAAAGTTTAAAATAAATAATTAGATTTTGATTGATGTAAAAAGGTGTGAAAATGTGAGTTGTTACAATCTTCCCGTGTTAAAAGAATTGCGTCCCGCAATTCAGTTCGAGTTGCCTTCCGGAATTGTGTTGATGAAGAGGTGTAAATCTCATCTAGATCCTCCTAATGTGTGCTAGGTAATTTTGCTATCTTAATGTAGAGTTTCATCGGTACGGGACTCAATTTCCTTGGGTGGCTACAGATACGTCTTTGCCTTTTTGGCTTAAGATTTGGTGTAAGGTGTTGTCGACTTTATTGGAAGATGGGGTTGCAATTGTTTACTTATATATTATGATTATTAGCTTGATTCTTCGTGATAATACGTTTTATGAATACGCACACAAAACTTGATATAT
>BQNB010009791.1:3282-40782 GCA_026074375.1 Tanacetum coccineum
AGCGAAGATTTTATCGCATATTGTGATGCTTCAAAGAAGGGTTTGGGCACTGTGTTAATGTAAAGAGAAAAGGTGATTGCTTATGCATCACACCAACTAAAGATTAATGAGAAGAACTATACGACTCATGACTTAGAGCTTGGAGCGGTAGTGTTCGCTCTCAAGATTTAGAGGCACTACCTCTATGGAACCAAGTGCATGGTGTTCACTGATCATAAGAGTCTACAACACATTCTTAATCATAAAGAGTTGAACATGAGGCAGCATCGTTGGTTGGAGTTGCTCAGTGATTACAACTATGAGATTCGTTATCACCCGAGAAAGGCAAACGTTATTGCTGATGCTCTAAGCAGGAAGGAGAGAGATCAACCATTAAGAGTTCAAGCCTTAGTCATGACTATTGGCTTGGATCTTCCCAAACAAATCTTGAATACTCAGACTGAAGAAGGAAAACCAGAGAACATCAAGAACGAAGATGTTGGAGGCATGTTGCTTGAAAATGCTAAGGATTCGGAGAAAGTTAGAAAGGAAAAGTTAGAACCGAGTGCGGATGGAACTCTATGCTTTAATGGCAGGAGTTGGTTACCATGTTATGGCGACTTGAGGACTGTAATTATGCACGAGTCCCACAAGTCAAAATACTCCATTCATCCGGGTTCCGACAAAATGTACCCAGATATGAAGAAGCTATATTGGTGGCCCAATATGAAAGCCGACATCGCCACCTATGTTAGCAAGTGTTTGACCTGTGCTAAGGTCAAGGCCGAACATCAAAGACCATCAGGATTGTTGGTACAACCCAAGATACCTGAATGGAAGTGGGACAACATCACTATGGATTTTGTTACTAAACTTCCTAAGTCGTCGTAAGGCTATGACAACATTTGGGTGATCGTTGACCGACTCAGTAAGTCTGCGATCTTCACACCAATGAGAGAGACTGATTGATAAGTGTAAAATACACATATCCGTTAACACCAAAAATGACCCTAAATGACTCAAAACAGACTAAAAATGGCAAAGATATCGCGACCCCGATGTTCGCATCCATTTATGAGGTCACTTCAGAAACGCTTTGGTACTAATCTGGATATGAGTTACTGCGTAACCATCCACAAACAAACGGGCGAAAGTGAGATAACTATCCAAACTCTCGAGGATATGCGAAACGTTCTTTGCATGATCGACATTGGAAAAGGTTGGGGTTAACCATTTGCCGTTGGGTCGAGGTTTTCATAAAACAACAAAAAGTTACACGCTAAGCATTAGGCCGCACCATTTGAAGCACTTTATGGTCGAAAGTGTCATTCACCTGTTTGTTGGACCGAAGTTGGAGAAGCTCAAATCCTCAGTCCAGAACTAATTCAAGAAACGACCGAAAAGATCGTCCAAATCAAGCAAAGGATGCAAGCCGCCCGTGATAGGCAAAAGAGCTACGCCGAACTAAAAGCTTAAGCCTATGGATTTTCCCAGTTAGGTTATAATGTTATGCTCAAAGTTTCTTTACCTGTAACGGGGGTCGTAACGTTTTGGCAAACTGGGGAAGCTAAATCCCGAATATGTTGGACCTTTCAAGGTGATAGAAAAGGTTGGAGACGTTGCATACAAGCTTGAGCTTCCAGAAGAGTTAAGCAGGGTTCACAATACATTTCATGTATCCAATTTGAAAAAGTGCTATTCGTATGACCGTTAGCCTATCATTTTGATGGCTTCTAAATTTGATGACGAACTTTAGTTTGTTAAGGAACCCATTGAGATCATGGACCGTGAAGTTAAACGGTTGAAGCGAAGCCGCATCCCATTAGTCAAGGTTCGATGGAACGACTAACAAGAGAGGTCCTATTTAATGTGAACGCGAGGATAATTCTAAGAAATACCCACATCTGTTCAAAAAGACCGCACCGTCGTCAAGTGCCGCGTCTTAAGCCTTGAGGACAAGGCTCACTTAACGGGGGGAGACTATAACACCCCGTGTTTTAGGGTCATTGACGTCGTCAATAAATCCATAATGTATCTTTTGTATTGTACGCGTTTGCTTTAAATCGTAAACGTTAAGTTAAATCGCGTACGCTAAATATTAGCGTTCAATGTAAACGGGCATCAAACAATTAAATGTTTACATCCAACAAGGGTTAAGTAATTATTTTGAGGATAATTATTAACATTGTTCAAATTTATTTTTATTGGTTGCGTAAAAATTTTATTACGTTTCACGATAGAGTACGTTTAGGCATACCCGGAAACCAACGTTAATAAATCTACTCTTCAACAAATGCTTATTTCTATTTTCAATGACCAAAGTTTATAAAACTTTACCACACTTATATAAATGGGACGCCCCATATATAAAGAAATAAACAAGACTTATACAATTTGCAAAGTATACATTTAAATATCAAGACAACACTTTACCTTATAACTTAAACTTCTTTATGCAAGAAACATCTAGTCATAATGGCCCTTCCCTTGATTTCATGCGATCAATGTCCATCTTAGGTAACACAAAGACTCAAGTTATTTAACAAAGGCATAGATGCAAGAATGGCTTAAACAAGACTTCATCATGACTAGTGATTTTAAGTCACTAGTCATCCCTATTTTGACCATACCTAGACCATAAGGTCTTCCTTAAGATACTCATCTTGTTCTTGACGCACTATTGCAAACTTTTTGACCATCCTAGCTCATATATGAAGCAAGTATACACATAGATAGCATGCACACTCTTATACACTTAGTAAACAATATCAAAACTCTCCCATTTGCTCTCATACATAGCACAACGGGCAAACAAACCCCCATTTAAAACATTCTATACCTTGATTTTCTAAGAGCAAAACACACGTACACACATCATTCCTAAGATATACTAAGATGTTTCCAAGCCTTGGTTAACCATTTACAATGTATTGAAGAAAGTTTAACAAGATAGGGTTATTCTAAGAAAATTGGGGTATTTCAAGTGTGCAAGCTTGGGTTTAAAGTCTAAACAAGTTTAGCACGTATTTCTACCACATCATCATTCATCATAAGGTTATCTAAAAGCCTTTATCTTTTCATTTCATGAGTTTTTATGCATATGTTAGTTCTTTATAGCAAGAATCACCATTTAGGAATTTTGAAGCATGAAAAGAGTTTTTAACTTGTGATGAACATTATGTACACTTTTTTCTTATGTTTATGTGATATAAGAAATAAACATGATATAATGGAATATAAGTATGTTAACAATGTTTGGTTTAAGTGGAAAATGTTTTAGGTATAAAACTTTAATAAAAGATACTTAAGAATTAGATTTTAATGTAGAGTTATGAACTTGTTATCTTGGACAAATAGAAAAATCATGAACCTAAGGACATTAATATATGTATAACATAGTATATTATGAGTTATTAAGAACTTGTGGAAATTTACTTATTTGAAAAGTATATAAAACAAGTTAAACAAATAAGTATATATAAATGGGGGGTTTGTTTATCATAAGGGGCTGTTGTGATTCGAATCCAAACAGTTGGTTTGACCCATTTTTATAAAAATAATACGTCTATGACGATTCCAAAAAAGGTAAGGAAACTTGAAAAACGGATTAATAAGCGAAAAAGTTACGATAAAAACACGTATTTCACGTTAATACCTGTTTATAAATAAACTTTATAAAAGCCAGTTATTAAAATACTTCTAAAACAAAAGTTTGTGATTTTTCTCATATTTTACATATTTTTTAGGATTCCAAAATAATAAGAATCGTATATTTTCAATTAATAACGAAGGAGTTTTATGAAATGACTCTAGTTTTACGACTAAAATACTTTTATAAAACAAATTATTTATAAAAGTATACTGTTCATGACAAAAACATTATACTTTTGTAAACCTTATAAATATATAGAACTTTCAATTACCGAGAACGTAATCGAAAGAATCCGCTAAAAACGGAGCAATAACGAATAAAATACGGCGTTTACGGGTTTTACGATAACTAAAACTATAAAAATAACTTTATAACTGGTGCGAACAGTAAAAAGTACTGTTCATCAGGGGACTAAAAATATGAAAATGTCAATTGTTGATAACTCGACTTAATACGAAAACGTGGACGTAAGAAACGCGAGAAATGGACTTAAAACGATAAAGTTAAGTCATTTTTGCTAAAGGTGTATTTATAAATTTTTTTACGTTTATAAATATGATTCTCAAAGAAGAACGATTAGATGGTGATGAAGCTATAATAAGAATCTATGTGTTATAAAGTACTATTATTATTTAGGGAGTTTTTCATAATGAGGCCTCTTCGGGGTGGCGTATCGACGAGTTGTTGGATTTACGATTTAAAGTGTCCTAGCTCCTCATACGTCACTACATGACCTCTTAAATTATGATAGCCCGAACGATAGTATGATGTAACTAACATAGAACTTGTATATGCATTAGTTTAATCAAAAGCGATTAGTGCTATGGACCTATGTTCATTTAGGTTCATTCGATCATTTATGTGACGCGATATATGTGAAATTGGGATATCAGTAACTCAAGGTGAGTTACATAATAGCCCCAACGTTTACAAGCTTTTGATATTTATAAGTTTTTGTAATGAGAAACATGCAATGTTTTTATAAATGACATAAGTGGTTTAAGTTTCATATATGATTACGTGTTGCCTAATTAAGTGATACCCAGTTGAGTAACCTATTATCATGAACTGTCATTGTGACTAATTATGAGCCGAATAATAAGCAGAGATAAGCAGATTTAATTACTAAGACATAATTTAAGCCAAAAACAGTAAAAGAGAATGTACCTTGATCCCAGCTTAACAGGGATCTAAATTTTCTCAAAGGAGCTTATCTACAAACTCTAGCTTGTTGTAAACAAGCTGGTAAGAACACCATAAGCCCATCCATTTCTAGCTTATCATCCAAAGAGCTCAAAACCTCAATGCTTAACCAATTTGAAGTAAAACTTGAACAACTTGTATAAATAAGCTTGTGAAGCTTATTTGTATAAGTAAACACTAATTTGAGAGAAAAATAGCTTATAATATATTAAAGAACAACTTATTAGAGTTTGAGTGAATAAGTAAAAAAATTGGAATAGGACAATGTAAAGTAGAAATGACTTTTATTAATTCATAAAAAGAAGAGTACAAAGCTTGAATGAACAATAAGCATAAAATAAGCTGAATTACACTAATCCCAAACTAAACTACACTACTCCTACTATAGATGATCTTCACTGTGTGACTCCTCTTCTATTTATAGTGAACGAGAGATGCTTCTAGCCCTTTAAGAGCGTCCTTTAGCTCAAATCCTAGTCCTTGATTCCAATCCATAATTTAAGCATCCTCGATCTTTCTCCACGTCCTATCCACCAATCAAAACTTGTAGGATTGCCAGCGTGGCTAAATGATTGTCAGGCGTGTCAGGGTGTGTTAGCTTCTAGAAGCGTACGTGTGTGTGTGGGGTGAAGAGTGGATTTGATTTACCCTGTTACTCGCATAATGCTCTACTTAAGTGTGGAGGAGCTCTCGCGCCTCACAAAAAAAGAAAGTAATGGAATCACTCAAGGATAGCTCCAACGTAGCTATATCTCTCTATGCCCCGGGAAGTACCGTTTTCCCTTAATTTTCCCTATTTTCTATATTTATCAGTTCTCACATTGAGGGCAATGTTCAACTTAAGTGTGGAGGGGTAGCAAATAGGAAAAATTAATCTTGTCCCTCCATGTTTGCCCTGCAGAAATTTTCAAACTTTCATCTGATATTTTCTGGAAAATTTAAAAAATTTTATATATTGCTTTTCCAAAAACTTAAAAAATGCATACGCTTAGTAAGGCAAATCCAACCGGATTGACATTTTAACTAGCACAAAATCAACCCACCTAAATTGTGAGAATTATAAGCCTCTAGAATATTCGGGTGCCCACTATTGGTGCCCAAGATAATTTTTGCCTTTAGCTTGTTCGAGTTAGGGTTGAATGCAGTCATATGTGTCTATTCCGTCGTTACGGATGTGTACGTATGGTCTTTGTCGCCTTTTCTGGAACATTGGTATTGGTATAAAGTTATATGAGTGGGCCGGTAATTTAGTAGCTCCAGAACTTGTGCTTGATCATCATTTACTAGACCGCAGTGAGGTTAATTTATAGACAAAGTCGTATGATAAGAGGTGAAATAAATCCCTATGTAATCATGTATCTGCAGCACTCGCTTTTAGGGTTGAGATCCCCAAAGTATCCCAAGAGCAAAAAAAATATGCTTGATGAAGAAGAAGTTTTGTGCCAGCCTTAGTTATCGCAGTATCTGAAAAAAAAGAAAAAAAGAAAAAAAAAGAGAAAAAAATAAAATAATAAAGTTCGAAGTATAAGGCAAAGTTCTGGCATATGGAATCAAGTATCTGCTATTCACCCTCATCGTTATTACATTTTTCCTCTTTGAGATTTCTGTCTAGGTGCTCACGCCGCAACGGGCATGTTTATGTGTCTAGTACAAGCATATTGTAGTGACCTAGATTATGTCTGTGCAATTGAGTGACTTCAAAAATATTAAGCCTTATCTGAGTGACTCGTGTGAGTTCAAAAACAAACACTTTCCGTATGTGGGGTGCTCTGTTATATGTCTATGCCTGAAAAGTTATAAAACTGGTAAACACTTGTTAATGTTAAAAAAAAATTCTCCACGTCCTGATAAATGATCTTGTTTTATCGCTTTAATTGCTTGAGGGCAAGCAATATCTAAGTGTGGAGGGATTTGATAACGCCTAAAATATACATGTTTTTGGCGGCGTTATTTGCATTTATCTGATCATTTCTCGTGAACTTTCGGTACTTAATCAAGTATATTTGCTATTATAGGTTCATGATATGTGTCGTGGAAGAATACGGAAGATTACACAAAGAATTAAAGCTTAAACGAAGAAATGACTCAAGATAAAGATCTCCTGACACCTGTTCACTGTTTTGGCCATAACTCGGTCATACGGTCTCGAATTTAGTTGATTCAAGCGGCCACGGAAAGAGAATTTAATTATCTAAATTATGGAAAAACGTTCAAGAGCTGAAGTATTACCAAGATTCCCGGATTTACTATTTAGTACAACACATTTTATGGAGAAACAATTAATTCGCGAATCTGGTCCATAATCCGTCCACATTCATTCCCAACTTGGCCCCCAAGTTACCTTTACCCTATAAATACCCACCTATGATGCTTGGGACGAAATCATCTCTTATTATATCATCAGATACAAATCTCAAGAAGAAGATCTAAGAAAAGGCCAAAGTACGACGCACTTTTCTCTAGTGCGCCGCACTTCTGGTCGAGTTCTCAAAACCACCGCACTATATTTCTTGTGCGCCGCACTTTCGTTCAAACTTCCTAAGGAAACGGTTAAATTCCCAATAAATGCTAAGTGCATTAACTCCCTAAGTGCGCCGCACTTTTTCTCAAGTGCGCCGCACTTCTACCCGAAATCAGCCTATAAATAGAGAAGGATGTCTCTCATTTTAGACACACCTCCACAACAATTCTCTCATCACCCCACACCATCTAATCACGAATTTCAAGGGTGGTGACTGCACCTTAAGGGTTCGAGTCGATTGGATTCAATAGCTTGGGTTTTATTATAGTTTTCGTTTGGGAGAACTAATTGTCGAATCGTTGATATTGTAAACGTTGGTATAATTTCTACAACTATTTTAATATGAAGTATTCTGAATTCATACAAAGCCAAATCAAGCCCAATGCAACCCCGAATCCAAAAAGTCCAACAAATAAGAAATATAATTTAAGTGGTTTAAAATTGCCAAACCCTAAACTTATAGTTATAAGAGAAAAAAGAAGAAAAAAAAAGAGGTCCAAATATGCCAAATTGCAAAGCTATACCACAAGGCCATAAGCTGGCAAACATCTTTTAACTTGTAACCAATAAGGACGTGGGGTGCAACTAGACATAACACTCTTGGGACTTGTTTTGGTGCAAGTCCCCAAAGTTTAAACAACAAGACGTTGGGTGAATAACAACTAACACAAACACCATCAAGGACCAACTTTGGCCAATCTCTCAAACCCAACACCCGCCTGTCACTCTTTTTATCATTACAACACATTTTTCCCCGCTTTTTTTCCCCACAAACCCAACTCACTCGGGTTCACCCTCACTTCTTTTACCCTGCGAATCCCTCAAACCCCATGGCAAACTTCGCCCCTCCACCTCCACTAAAACCCTAAATCCTATTTGGCAAATCAGTAGATAAAAATGTTCATCAGTTGGAAGGGCCTTGGCAATGAATGGTAGTGATGCAAAGTGTGTTGAATGTGCTGTTGGTCCACAAATCCCCAAGGCATATTCGACGGTTTAGATGATTTTTTGGTTTTCCTCTCACCAAACTAACACAACAAACAAGCACCCCTGGACATCTATAAAAGAAGAAGAAGACAGAGGTTTAGAGGAGTTAGTCTTTAGTTAGTTGTTTTTATTTTCAATTTTTAGTTTGTATTTTGTCGAATTTAAGCTTTTTCTTTCAAAGTTTTTAGCAATTAGCTTTTAAGCACTTGTACTCTCTTCTTCCCTCTTGTACTTCATCAATTTAGCAATAACATTCAGTTTACAAGATTCTTGTGTTCTTTTATTTCAATTTGAAGTGATTTTCATCAAATAAGCTCTTTTGAGCTTATTACTGTTCACGAAGCTCTCAAATTAGTTAAAAGTTCCGTTAAAATTCCATTACTATTACTAAGTTTCCTTCAATTTTGAAATCAAATAATGATGGACTTGAGTGTTTGAGAGTTCAACTTGGAGGATCAAAGGATAAATAAGCTCAAATTCAGCTTATTGAGCTTAAAGTTCGGGTTTAGAGGCAAGGTGCCATTTAGGATCACCTAGACTCTACTCTTGGATGTCTAGGTGAAGAAGATTCTACAAATCTCAGGTTTCATATTCTGAATTTCAATTTAGCCTTTATAGCTTATTACATTTTGCTTATTACTTAGTTGAGTTAGAGCTTAAACCTGTTTCATTGTGTCTAGTTAGTTTATAGTTTTAATTGATTTAATTTAAGCTGTTTTAGTAAAAAGTTTCCATTTAAATTCTTATCACTATTCCATTCTCTAAATGATACTAAAAAGCTAGTAGAGAAACTAGCTTATAATCACAAATAAGCTAGGCATTTAAAAAGTTCAAATAAGCTTTAATTTAGTTTTTAGTATAAGTAAGAGGTACTAAAAGGTTTTTAGGAGATCAGTTTTAAAATTAGATTTTAAAGTTTAAAAAAATAATCACTTAAATGTTGGACAGTTAGAAATAAGGAGTGTTTGGCATAACTTTAAATAAACGGGTCAAAATGTTTTGACTTTGGGTTATTGGTCATTAAAATAGATTTAGCTTAGATCTAACACCATATTTAAAAAACTGTTTTTTTTAGAAGACTTTAGTTGGAAAATTGTTTTTTCAAAGGTTTATAAAACCTTGTTCTTGAAAGCTAGTGAGATTATGAGAGAATACCAAAAGTGCTTATTTGATTAAGCACTTGTGCATGTGTGAGTATTAAGTATCAAAAGTAAGTGTTTTGAGTGTGTATAAGAAGCTGAAAAACCTCTTTGTCCATTTGACTTTGGTGAGATCAAAAAACGTCACTCAAGTCCTCTTGTAAGCCGACAGTTTAAAAAGCCCACAACAGCCTTTCTTTTTCCACCTTAAAAATCACAAGTTTTATATACATTTTAAGAGATGCAAACTTTGTGCACAAGTCCATAAGCTAGGTTACTCCATCTGTTTTCAGTTTTCTTACCTATTTGAGCTTATTTGACAGCTTTTAATAAGCTGTCAAATAAGCTACTAAAGTTAAGCTTAAATCTCCCCTGGTGGAGCCAAGGGGAATTTTTAATGCCCCTTTTATTCCTTAGTCTTATTTGTGTTATTAAGCCCAACCTCTTGGCTTATTTCAAGAGCTTATAAGCTCTTTACGAAGTTTGTTGAAATTCCAGCTTTTTTGAAAAAGGGCAGATGTTTTTCTGTCAGTTGCTAGCTTGTTTTAAGCTAAATAAGCCCCTTAACTGTTTTTTAAGCCCTAAGTGTTAAGAGTAGGGAAATGGGCTTATTTCACTCCTAGTGATTTAGCTTATTCCATAAGCTAAATTAGTTTTTCTAGTAAGCTTTTTAGGAAAGTATATTTAGTTTTTGTGCTTATTTATATTTTCCTAGCTTATTTGTCTAAATGATTTTAGAGTCCAAATTTTATGTTTTTTTAGGTTTTTTGTCCAAAAATAAAGCTTATTTTCTGAGCTTATTATTTTGTCAAAAGTTGAATTCCCTTTGTTAAACGTTGTTTTATAATAAGTCCATTAATAATTTTAGTAGTTTTAAAGTTTTTTGCTAATTCTCAATTTTTAATAAGCCAAAAATAAGCTAAATCGAAGGACTGTTTTGTATAAACAGAATAAAAATCTTGATAGTACAGGGTTACACGTTTTCATAGTAGTGTAAATTCCCAAATCTTTGCCCGCCTACCCTGTACTTTTGTCTTTTACATTTTCTACCCTAGAGTTTGCAAAAAAATAAAAAAGGGGGAAAGACACTTGGCCCGGGTGAGCAAGACTCGAACCCGGGACCAAGCGATACAAACCCCCTTTTACATACACACTCTACCACTGCGCCCTTGGGTCTTTTTCGTTAAAGACCCAAGGCGCTTGGTATTTATGCATGTTTTTGGCTCATAAGCTATAAAGCTGTTTAAGCTTATTTTCGGGCTTATTTCTTAAGCAACCTTGTGTTTTTTCATTTTTCGTAGGAACTTTATAGAGTAAAGTATTTTTTGTAAATTTTTCAGAATTTTTTGTAATCATTTAATATTTTTTATAATTTAATTTAGTTAAAAGTTTATTTAATTCATAAAAAATACAAAAATTATCAAAAAAATATTTTGCTTTTTTAGAAAATTTTCTTTTGTCATCTAGTTTGTAGGAAAAATATAAAATTTTTCGTAGGGTCATTTTTACAACTTTTTACTTTTTAAAGCACGGTCCGGGTGCGGTTTTTTGTCTTGACTCGTTTTTGGGTCAAACGAACTCCGTTTTCGGTCTAGTCTTTTTCATTCTTCGTTATTTGTCCCGTAGAGTAGTTTAGAAGTGAAAAATTCTCCGTAGGGTTATTTTTAAAGATTTTAGGTTTTCCCCCTTTTGTTCGGGATTCGTGCTCTCGTTTTTTAGCTTAAATTCATAATTTTTAGGTTTTTCTTAAACGTTTTTGTTTGTTATTGTTTAATTTGACTTTTTCAATCTCCCAAATCAATTCCTTCATTCAAACTCAAATCTTCGATATTGTAGTCGATTTATCCAATACCACCATCTTGGGGATAAACCGACCCAGAACACTCTATAACTACTTCACGGGGTTTATTGCTGTAATTGCTCTTGTTGATTTTAACTTATAATATATTTTAAAATTCTATTATATAAGTATATGATAATTTATAAGTGTGAATTTCACCATGCAGTGATATTTTGCTAGTGTTCAAGTTTATGTGGATGGAATCCTCTTTGTTCAACAAAGAAGGAGCTATGCATTGCTTTTGAAAAGTTGATAGCATGAAGAAATTTCAATGGTTCTATGGGAGAACTTACATTCTTCTTAGGATTACAAGTGAAGCAGAAAAAGGATGGCATATTTATTAGTCAAGATAAATATATTGCTGAAATTTTGAAGAAATTTAGGTTTATAGAAGTCAAGACTGCAATCAACTAATGGAAAACACAAAAGACCCTGCTCAAGGATAAGATGGTGAAGAAGTTGGATTTCTATATATTAATCAATGATTGGTTCAATGATGAAGCTTACATCTTCAGAGACCTAGACATCAGGTTGGTCAAAAGTTAGTGGCCATGTGCTAGTACACCAAGTCAATCTATAAGGTTTCACCATCTTCATGCATAAAAAGGAGTTTTAGGTACTAAACGTCAAACCAAGATTGGGCCCTTTGCGGTATCCAAAAGATTATCCTTTTGATTTTGAGGCATAACACTGATATGATTATGCTGGACAAAGCTTGGATATGAATCTACAACAGATGTTGTTAGTTCCTTGGATGAAGGGTTAATATCAATGCAGTGCAAGAAATAGACATGGTTACAAATTCCACAAACTAACTGAATAATGTTGTGAATTCAAGTTATATTGTGGACAAGTCTTTAATTCACAATCAACTACTTCGAGTAAGGGTACCAAATTTATGCATACCAAAATTTTGATTGACAATAACATTACTATATAGCATAATTAAAAAGTCTAGTTTTTTCATTCAAAAACCAAGCATATAGAGATAGAGACATCATTTTATTAACAGATTGCATTTGAGAAAAATTGATTCAAATGTGTCAAAATCCATACGTGATAAAAGATTGTTGCAGATTTGCTGGCAAAAGCTATTGATGTACAGTAGATTTCAATATTGATTGCAGATATGGAAAGGTAATTCTCTAAAGTCTTTTATCTCTTTATGTTTTGGAAGAGTTTTGTATGAATTAATAGTATTGTTATATCATTCATTAAATTTCTGTTGTATAGTTATAATTACATGCTGTATATTCTATTATACTTACAGACTAAAGCGTGAGTTAACTGTTTTGGGGTAGTTAATGCTAAGTGACTCTAAGTTAATGCTTGGCTAAGCATTATAACTTTACCTCACTGGGAGCCAGAGTTACTACTCGTTTTTAGTTAAATGCTAGGTGACTCAAAAGTTAATGCTTTTTAGGCATAACTTACTAGCTACTGAGATTACTACTGCTGACTACTAAAGCTGTTTGTTGATGCTGGTGAATCAATAGTTAATGATGTTAGGGCATAAACTTTACTAACTAAGCTGGGTTACTACTGCTTGATCTAAGAGTGTTTTCATAAAAGACTTCGTTGAGGGTTTCAAACATCATTTCATACGATTTCACCACTCTTTCCAATCAACCTCTCCCCTAATCACAAACCCTAACTCAATTTCATCATCCATTATCAAAACCCAACACAAATGTCGATTCTAAAGTTTGCTGATACTCATAATATGATGGCGTTTTTGTCTAAACCCACTGAAAGTAAAGGGTTTGAACAAATTTTGGATTTTCTAAATGCACACTCAATAAAGTATGTGCTAACCGTCAACCCTACAATATATGTTTCATGCATTGAGCAATTTGTTCCTCTACTAAGTGGTGAAGACGATAAATGAGGGAAGTTCAATTACATACCTAAGTTGATGGAAAAAGGTAACGTTATAAAGTCAACGGTAAGAAGGAGTATCTTCATCTTCAATGGGAGATTAAAATTGGTATGATTGTTTGCGAATACTATAATTTTTTAAACAACTCACTTTGGATAGGGGAATGAGAAATATTCACAAAACTGACATTTTAATAAGGCTTCTCTCCCCACAATGAAATTTTTATTTCAACTCAACTGTGTTGGCACGAGTCTAAAGTGCAAAAGACTACTGCTTGAAGAATTTAGACAACACAATGGCATCGCAATATATTGTTTGGCTAACCACAGAAGTTTAATTTCTCAAAGTTCATTTTTGAAAGTATCATTAGAAACTTGGATAATGTGTCGAATTTTTTTAAATGTATCCAAGTTTGATCGCACAGTTTTTGTGAATCAACAAGTTGAATGGGATGTCCAACCCACAAGAGGAATACATTGCCAACCCTCCCGACTCTAAGAAAATATTTAAGGAATATGAAGAGGGTAGGCAAGGTTTCTCTGGATATGTAACACCTTTTTTCCAACAATGGTGGACAACATCAAGCTTAAATGGTGAAGGTTAAGGAAATCAAACTGATCCCATCACACACCCACTTTACTCAAGACATCAACTCAAACAATCACCAGTAATTCAACAACAACCATCAACTCAAACCACAAAGAAACAACACCAGAAGCCTCAGAAAATCACTGAGGATACCAATCAACCTAGAACCTATCATGTACAAGATGAGCATGTCCGTAAGGAAGTTCGAGACAATTGGTGAGGCTGTCACTAGTCACTAACTCTCTACTCTTGCTTATGAGCAGCACCAAAGCAAGTGACAGTGTAAACATAGCTAAGAAAACCCGAATCTATAGGCACACCTAATGATAACCTGTTCCTAAGGAACTAGTTCAATTGGTGGTCCCAGTGGCCAAGAAACCATAGTGTGTACTACTACTCAAACTAGTGTTGAGAGAGTACTAAACTTTCCATGATCACTGCTCGCAAGAGTAACACACTTTGAAGTGATATGATAAAGTATGAAACTAAATAATTGATGGAAATATGTACCAACTTACAAAATAGAGTTCATGACTTACTTGGAAAGACTAAGACCACTCGAGCAAAATAAATATTGCAGATTAAAGAGAGTCAAGAAGCTTGAAAGGAAGAAGAGGTCAAGATCTTATAGGATGAAAAGATTATATAAGGTTGGTTTGACTGCCAAGATAGAATCCTCTAATGAAGATTTGGGTGAGGATGCATCTAAACAGAGGAGGATAAGTGCTATAGATTGCTGATGATATGATTATTATCCATGGTAAGTCCTTTTTATGATAACCAAGATGGTGGAGATGGTTGATAAAGATCAAGATGATACTGCTAGATATAGAAGAGTAAATGATGAAGTAAATGTAGTTGAAAAGTATTAAAGCATTAACTCTGGGGGAATTGTGTGTGTGTTGGGGGGGGGTGGGGGGCGTGGGTGTGTGTGGTGTGTTTGTAGGTCTAACTAATTGTTATGCTAAGCTCAAAGTTAGTGTTGCTGGTGTTCAAGTAAGTGCTGCTGGTGCTGCAAAGAACTGTAGAAGGTGCTGTTCTAACAAACTAACAACTACAGCTAACAACGTTGAAGAAATACTCTTGGCTCAAGCACTTTAAAATATGAAAAGATAACAACAACCCAAGCTAAAAAAGGAGGTTATCATACTCAGATAGAGAGCAAAGATTTCTACAAAGAACTACTTAAACTTCACATTCAAAAACAGGGCAAAGGTAAAGCAAAAATGATAGAACATGTGAAGCAGAAAAAGAAAGATCAAATAAGCTTATATAACTATCCTTTAATTTTACAAGCAAATTTGATGAGAGGAAGAGAAAACGCTTGCAAAAAGAAGCAAAAAAGTTGAAAAAAAGCTAATATATCCTTGAATGAAACATGGGATGACATACAGGCAAAAGATTATGGTGATCATCAATATGGCTGAAAAAAACTGCAAGCAGAAGAGTAAAAAAGAGTTTCTGTTGAGAAAAAAACTAAATTATATCAACAACTCTTAAGAACAAAAAAAACTTTTTGCAGCAAAAAGAAGCTAAAGAAAAAAAGAAATAAAACCTCAAAAAACGCTCAACAAAGAAAATCATGTGTAATTAACCTGAAGAATATGAAGGTTATAAAAACCGACTCAGATCAGAAAGTGAAATATATTAATACTATCCAAGAGATGTTTGATATGAGCTTTCAAAAGGGTAAACATCTTTGAAGATTTTAATAACTGCTGTTGGATAGTGGAGAAGAAAAATTCAAAGAGAGCAGGAGCTGAGCGATGCATTGATGAGTCTTTAAAGAATAAAAAAGTAGAACCTGCCACAAAACATAAAAATCAGCAGAAGCTTAAACAATTATGAACAATCATCCCCTCCTGATGAATGAGAAGTAGCAATTGATTTACATTCTCCCCATTCTTAGCTTAAAATCTCCAAAGATTGTTGCTTGAACATCTACAAAGAAAGGATGAAAGGATACTAAAACCAAATCAAAAAGACTGATAGGTAAATCCACAAGATGTACATGATTTTCAGTCAGATCTTAAAAAGTTTTGATAGAGAAGACTTGAAAGAAATTTACAAATTGGCAAAAGCTAAGTATGAGCCAACAATGCCAGTGGAGGACTTAATTTGGTTGTATGAGGTATTTATAGACAATGTTTGAAAGACCAAGTAGAGAAGATATGTATGGAGACAGCACAAGGCACAAAGTATTAATTGGAACTATATGATTCCTTGTGGAGTTCATTCATATATAGTTCAGTTTGGCAAATCTAAATTTTGGTTGAAAATCCAAGACCCTAACACCGACCTACACTTTCACAAATGCTAAAAGAACTCATCATGATATTAATGAAAGTGTAATTGCTTATCAGCGTTTAATCCTTCATGAAAATAGCTTAAGAATATATTAGTGTTTGGAAGCATCCTCCTAGGTGTTTTATTGATAAAGCTTTGAATGAAGAAACTTGATAAATTTAGAAAAAATATCAAGTTTTATAGGTAAGTTTGTTGAATCTAATACGATTATTGGATTTAAAATATTTCTAATGCTTTGGAATTACTACTGCTCATATAAAGTTAATAAGACTCAGTTAGAGTTAATGCTCATTATTAAATTTATGCTGGCTTATTGAAGTTAGTACTAATAAAAACTGATGAACTTCAATGAAAATAACGCTTAGTGTTACTACTGCCAAAGTTTATAAGTATACTGAGTTAGTATAACTGGACAAAGTTAGTACCTTGCTATTACAAAAGTTAGTACATATCTGGTAAAACAAAATTAAAGCTGCTGTAGTTACAATATTACTACTAGCTGAAGTTTAAACTGCTCAATCAAGATTACTAACTGCTTAAAGATTAATGCTGTTGAGAAGTTAAGACTAATTTATACATATTTACAAAGTTATTTTGTGGAAAAGATTATTATACTTAGAAAAGATCATAATTTCTTAGAAAGATTTTATAAATACTATTAGATTCTTATAGAAACAGATTTTATGTTGACTATGACGCCTTGGTGTATAAAAGGTGGTTCGTTGAGTCATTCAGAGATGATATACAACACATTACATTAGAATAATCATCATTATCATAGCTTCAAAAGGTACTTTGTGAACCTATTACTCAGGAAGAGCTATTATGTATTATTTCATTAATAATATTGGAGCTTTATTTGTTAGTCTCATTGAATAATACTATTATCATTGAATAATTCTTCTTTATAATTAAAAGATTTCAGATTTCGCATAATCCTTTAATAACATTCAAAACAGCAGTTTTTACATAAGTTGTGTTTAGATTTGATCTAATATAACATAAACCTTTAAACAAGCTTTAAGGAATTCGATCCATTGAAGTGGGATCAACATTATCCTTCTCTTCAACCTCATCCTTCATTCTAAATTCTTTTAACAAAATCAATTTCTAAATCAACTTGCATACGTTGGTTCTCCTAAACTTCATTTTGTTTAATTTTTTCATTATCATTGTCGTCATTTTAGAAACATCTTCATATATTTTATTATATGAAGATAACATAAACCAAGTATAAGGGTGGTGAATCGAACATGAAATATCTACCTAAATCAAATATTGGCGAATCCAATATGAGATATGTACCTACAATCAAATAAAATTTTTATAATTTTATGAAAGTAATCTAACCCATATAGAAAATAAAACATCAGAAAACATACTTCTAAATATTGGATCTGATATTTATGTTTATTTCTAATGTGAAACAATTCATAACCAATCTTGAATATGACATTTAAAAAATAAAAATTAGACTTATGAAAACGAGAAAGAGGCATATAAAAAAAGGAAGTGAGAAATTAGGTTAACTGAAAAAGTTATGTGAAACAAAACTATGAGATCACCCGTATTTATAGCCATAAAAGAGAAGTTAATGGTATCCACTTGGCAACAAACTAATGGACCAAAAAAAATAACCCATTAAAAAATAAATTTTAAATGTAAATTGTAAAAGACATAGTTTTGTATAAAGAAATAAAATAACAAATGCAAATAACAAAATTTAAAAAAGAAAACTGATACATAATATATAAAGTGATACATATTTAACTACTATCTATTTTTATATATCTTCATCTTTATATGAATTTTCCTCTTCAGAAGATGAAATTTCATTAATTCTTCTTTGTTTTGAAATTTCCATGGAAGCATTATCAATAATTTGCAATTCTTCAACTGTATAATATAGTGGATTCCTAACATTACAAATCTGATCCCTTATAGTTTGAAGATTAGTCAAGACTCACACCATTATATGATTAGCAAAAGTTTCAATATCAACAACATATAAATTGTTTTCAATAATTTCAATAGAAGAAACTATCATACCTTTAATTTTGTCAAGACAACTTTCATGTAACTGTTGAAAAAAATATAAGCAAAAAATTGAAATTTTATAAAGAATCAAAATTATGGTAATGAAAATAAATAAAGATATAAAATTTATATAAAAACAACAATATCTCTTCTTTACTTTCAATTAGATGAACGCGTATATCATTAGTCCAATTACACTCATCACGAACATCTTTCAAGATCTCTTCAAGATTTGTAATTTTTTTTGTGTTTTTTTTGCAATATTTGTTATTTCAAAAGGAAATATACCACGTTTCAAAACAGGAAATGTTTCAAACAACAAAGAATTTGCACACTTTATGTAATCTTTGGTTTTAATCAAAGAGTTCTCAATCTCAAACTTAACATGCAAAGCATGTTTGATTTTTTTTTCATCTTTAACCCACTCAATGTTTTCTGAACCATCTGCAAAAAGATTAATGTTCTTAACATTACATTCTTAAAATGACAATACATATAAAAAAGATAATAAAAAATGATAAAAAAAGTTAGTACTCTAGAAATGTTCATATAAGAGAATTTACATAACAATTGTTAACATAAGATTCTAAGCCTAAAACATACATAATCCGGAGGTCGGGGAGGATTAAACAAGAACTTAGCCATATTATTAGAATGTGATAGTAAGAAAAAGATGTGTATTTGGAAAGAGAAGAAAACACACAACATACAACACACAAACACACACTATGAGATGATTACAAAATGAACCTCACTCCCTCCATGGAAGTAGGAGGGTTAAATATAGGTCCAAAGACTAGGAAACTATTGTATACTTAACAAAGCTAAAGTCCCAATCAGTCTTTCTAATGATAACATGTAATGTCTTCCAGGATAAGACATCGTAATATTTTAAGGCTAACAATCTTTCCTCCAAATATGGCATACGTAATTACTTACAAATGTTCCTATTAAAGTACAAATACCAACACAAAATAAAAGTCCTTCCAAAGCGCTCTAAACTGAAATGTCGTCCGAGTTCACTTATGTTCTTAAACTTGTACTCCATGCTGAGATCTTCATTGTCTTTACTTTGGTAACAGCAACCATTGTAGTATGCATGAGTTGGATTAACTTCCCCCCAATACATGCAACATGTCTTGAAAAACTTTCTTCATAGACTCCTTTTTGACGAAGTTTCTGAATCAGCTTCCCCCAAACCAACATCCATGTCTTGACAATTTGAAACATTATTAGCTTCAAACCTGTCTTCCTATTTGTCATTAAAGTGAATAGCGAATATATGTAAGAAAGAAAACCCGACACCAAATAAACCACGACTTTGCTTCTTTTCATTGGGTCTAAAGTGAATTTTGTTCAGGGTACAATGCGAGAAATCAGCAATAAATCTTCTCACGCTTGCAGAATACTTCACATAAACCATACTAAGCAAAGTAGTATAAACTACTTCCCCCTGGAAGTTGACCTGTTTACATCAAAGTATCAAAGTACACGTTTTCCCCCATGATGATTTTGAACTCTCGGAAGCATCATTGTTGTGTACGCCTATATACTCGAGAAGTTCTTGTCATAAGCACAAATCTTGATATAGTTAACAGATGTCAGTTGAAGAACGTATGAAAATTTGCTTAGACGTGAATAAACATTGTCATGAATACACAATAATTTCCCGTGTGACATTTTTGATGTAATCGTCAACCTTTAACTGCTCATTCTCTGGCTAACTTACCAACTTCATATTCTGTTAGCTATTGCTATGATCACTTGGTGAAGTAAAACCTGGATATACAAAGACATTAAAAATGAAGGTATACATTTCCCCCAAATTTTTACTTAACATAGACTGTTTAGAGTGAAGAACGTGGCAGAAAAACCTCTAAGTACCCTATAGCCCAAGCACAAAGTATATAAAATAAGAGTACAGACACCTACTTGAAACTATCACATCGTCTTCTGCTTGTGACCCTGATTACAACAATGTAACGTCATTTAAGTGATAAGTTTAATTCCCGGGAGGGTCCCCCCCCTTTCAACCAACCACCCCCTTGGACTACTGAAACTAATAATTCAAGTCTCAATCATAACCATATACGTATAAGCAAAGTCGAATCGTACCAGATGTGTTAACATAAGATTCTAAATAGAGCAACAGGGGAAACATACACGATCCGGAGGTCGGGGAGGATTAATTAAGAACTTAGCCATATTATTAGAATGAGAGTAAAGGAAAGATGTGTGTGGTGGAAGAGAAGAAAACACACACACACACACATACTTATGAGATGGTTACAAATGAATCCATCACCACTCCATGGAATTAATAGGAGGGTATAATAAAGGTCAAGACTAGTGGAAACTAATCTAACTTAAAACAATTCTAGTCCGCCTGTAGTCATGCCTAATGAATATCTAAAGTAATTTCCAATAAGTCAACATATTTTAAGGCTAACACCAATGTTAATACTCTTACATACTGTTAATATATAAGAAAAATATTCAAAATAACTAATCTATCAGCAATACTTGACAATTAAAGTGTTAAATATCAAGAGTATTAACATCAAAATAATTTGCAATCATATTATATAAGAATATTAATTATAAATCTAAAAGATGTTCATATAAGATATTTTATATTAACATCAAGTGTTAATACTATTACAATACATTAAATATATCCAAAAAAATATAAAATTAACATAGAGCGATCTATGCAGCAATATTCAGAAAATAAGTGGTTTAATATCAAGAGTAAACAAACAGAAGTATTTGCATCAGAGTGTTAGATATCAGACTATCACAATAATAATATAACTATTTGCATAATAGATTAGAGACATCAAAATAAGGGTATTTGCAACAGAGTGTTAAATATCAAACTATCAAAATAATAATATTAGCTATTTAAAGCATAATACATTAGAGTAAACAAAAATAACTATAATACTATTTTTAGATCATAACAAATGTAATTTTTAATTTATACAAGTAACAGTATTAAATCTAATTCAAAACTTAAAAAAATATGTATGCAAAAATTTTCAATTAACTAAGCTACTATATAACCTTCATATTGTTAGTATCAGAATAATAACATGAAAGAGCATCTGTAATATAAACAATATAGAGTTTTCATATATAATAACACTCTTAAAATGACAGTTAATATATAAGAAAAATATTTAAAATTAACATATCTATCAGCTATATTGCATCAGAGTATTAATATCAGAGTATTTCCATCAAAGTATTAAAAAAACTTAACTATACATTTAAAAGTATTCATATCAGAGTATTAACATCAGAGTACTTGAATCAAAGTATTAAAAAAACTTAATTATAAATCTAAAAGTGCTCATATAAAGTATTTAGCACAACATCAAGAATTTAAATCAGACTATCACGATAATAATATGATCTATTTAAATCACATTACTTACAATAAAACTCTTAAAATCACAATCCGTATGTATATACAAAAAATTTCAATTAACTAAGTTACTATATAACCTTTATATTGTTAATATCAGACTAATAACCTGAAAAAACATATGTAACTAAAATAATAATACATATCTATCAGCAATATAAACAATCTACAGTTTCAATGTATGATAACACTCTTAAAATATAAACAATCTACAATATATATGTTTAAGACAGTTAATATATAAATAAAATATTTAAAAATAGCATATCTATCAGCTATATTGACAATTAATTGTTAACATCAATAGTAATTAAACATCTAAGAATTACATCAGAGTATATTAAAAAAAATTAATTAAATAAAACCTAAAATGAAATATAAGAATATTAACCACAAGTTGTAGATAACAACAACAACCAATATAATAATAAATAAAAAAATACTTTAAACATAAATAGAAAATACTCTTAATATCAAAATACATGTATTCTGATATTAATGTAGTTTTATAAAAATAATTATTAACAATTTGAATTACAACAATTCTGATTAAAAATTAATAATAACAATTTATATCTGAATGAAATACTATTAAAAATAATAAATATCACAAAAAATAATAAAAATTAAATAAAACATAGGAATATAAGTTTAAAGTTATAAATATTAAATAAGTTAACAAACTACTTTAATAAATATTATAGAAATAATTTAATCAACGACTTTATAGTAAAAAATATTGTTATTCCCAAATTTATTTTTAAAAAATCACAATTCATGAAAATTGATATTAATTTGCTATATTGAAATGTAAAGAAAAAAAAAAATAAAATAAATGGAAAAAAAATATTACCATTTTCTTATAGTATTTAATCCGTGAACAACCAAAGATGAATTCATTTAATTTTCAAATATTGATATTCATATATTATGTTTATTTTAAAAGATAATGATAATAGATCAGATATACAATGATATTATAAAATTATTATTAATTACAAAAATGCCACCGCGTTATTTTTAATCAACTTACGATATAGACGGCTGATCGTGCACCCCTCATTAATCCGTACCATCCGCACTAAAATAATTCATCCGCACGTGATCCTTGGTCTCCATGAGTTGAGTGTTTATGTATGATAGAAGGACATTTGATCAAATCTATAAGCTACATAGAAATACAGTTCTCTATTTATCTACCACCCTCTAGTGAGGGCTGGTAGTTTCTTCAAACTATAATAAAACAAAACCATACCAGTATATATGTACTTTTATATCAAAAAGTTATGGTCCACATTGATTTTTAATTGATATATGCTTAACAACATGTTTTTGTCGTTATGTTATAAAAAACGCTCATGAAAGAGATGGTATTTTAAGTTCACATACGAATGTTTAACGATAGATAAATTAAAAATATATTATGATGATTACTGCTTATCATATACACTGGAGATATTGATATAAAGGTTGTGTATAATGACTTAATCTATTTATATTTAACTTGAAAATCACAAGATACATGTATAACCTATAGGTCTACAAAAAGAGTAACAAAAACTACTCATAAGGTATCTGTATTACACAATAGATTGTCCTATATTCTTGGTACTCATCTTAGAACGCGATGACTAGAGAGCAAGGCAAGAACATGACAAGTTAGCTCAGATATTCATATAATTTAGGTCACACCCCCACAATAGCAGAAATATCGGAGTAGCAACTAATAGGATCACAAATACAAAATAGAGAAACACTAAAATGCATGAATCTCCAATGTCGATGATGACTCCATATTTATCGCATCGAAACAACCTCGTAGAGATGTCCGAATCAAGAACACATCAAATCAGATGCTTACAAATCTAACAAGCCCACATCAGGGGTCAAAACAAATCCTTAAAACATAAATCCTCAAAATGCCATTAACTAAATAAACAACACAACTAGAAATCTTAGCATAAGATCCATACGGGATACTCCTAGAGTCTGCTATTATACCTCTCAAATTTATTGATCACTCTCTTCACCTGAAAATGATACTAGAAAACATCAACATAATGTTGGTGAGCTCGTAGGTTTGATTTCAACCTAGTTGATGTGGCAATATTTTAAGTAGTGGACAATTGTGCTATATGATATATAAAATCATATGCAAAAACAATCAAAAAAATAGCCATACTTCGCATCCCCGCCTGATCATATACCTAGACCATGTCATCCCTGTCTAGTCTTTCACAAACCAAGCACGATACCAACGCCTTAGGAGTCGCAACTCCGAGGTCACTACGCACCTAAAGGCCTACCAACTGGAGCATTTACTTAGGGCAAGACCTACACACATATTAGGGTAGGCGTACCCAGCCGATCCAAATATCACACAGATACTAGGGTAGGCGTACCCCGCCGTTCCAAACAATCATAAGGGGGGGCCCATAATAACTAAGGTAGGCTTATCTCCTACCATAACTAATCAATCACATACCACATAATATCCACATAGCAGTCATAAGCACATAACATTGTCCCAAAAACAAAACCATGTTTCGCACAGTAATAAAACACTTCAAAACACATTTGAGTATCATTTTCCCCAATGGAAAAGACATAAAAAAATGGGGCTACGAGAACTCACCTCAAGCAAAGGTGTCAACCGCAAACTTAATATCAAACAAGCAAATGCAACGACGTCCGAACACGACCTAGTCCAGTTAAATGTTCAGTTTAATTTTCATAACTCCAGAGACGTCCGTAAGTTTGTGCATAGAGGTCAGATGCATTTACGTTACCACTCAAAAATTTCATGTGTATGGTTATGACAATACTTAGAATCCCAAAACAACACGTTATACACCATACTTTCATATTACACTATTTAGTAAAAATAGATAAGTAATATACTTCGACGAATCCATTCGGTAAGCTTAGTTACCCCAAATACTCGTATACCTTATAGAAAACAAAACGTTTATCGTATATAAAAAAACCTTAAAAAGTTGCAAAAAAGTAAATTTTTCGTCGTGTAGTCACCTATAAAATAAAAAAAAAAAATAGTATTTTCTATTTAAAAATCATATTTAAATAAACTTTCTAATATAAGACTGTAACACTAAATTTTGACATAAACCACGTACTTTTACTTAATGTTTTTTTTCCAAGGTTTTAAACCTTAATCTCAAACATTTTTCACTATTTCACCATTTTTCCGACAAAACATCAAAATCTTATCTCGCAACATTTACCAAAGTATATTTCCCAAAATAACTCTCAATATTAGTTCATAAATATATTTCGCTTTCCAAAAGTCCGTTAAAACTCACAATAGTTAATCAAGCTATTGGGCTTTTAGCCCAATAAAGGATCCATTAATTAGTTTACCTATATAAAATATGTTTTGGGCCCAATACTAAAGCCCATTAGTGAAAATAAGCCCAACAATAACTAACAAAACATCCCGAACCAAAATAAGTCTCTAATAAGCCACGGCTTATTGAGCACTTATTGGGCCGTGAGCCTATAAGCTGCCAAAATATGTCAATTTACTCCGAAAATAACTAAAAGCTACATGAGTGGTAATTGGTTATCACCATAAACTAAAAAAATGGTCGCAATCGAATATACGACATACGAGGTAAATAACCAAAAACATTATCCTTGCAAACCCTTAAAAAGTCGTGAGCTAATAAGCTCAAAATAAGCCACGAAATGCTTTAAAATAAGCCAATAAGCTATATACAAAATAAGCTACATAGCAAGCAAAATATTTTCAAACCATCACGACCAAAGATAACAAAACTAACAAAAATCCCTATTGTTCCTTTCTTGTATGTTCGAGACGACACGCAAACAAGCAAATACCCCTTTTATTCATTTCATTTTTCTAGTTTTTATTTTTTACGACGATCAACTGTACTACTAACATCTAATGCCATCATTTACCATACAAAAGTACAAAAATATCTGAGATAAGATTACTTACAAAAATCGTTATTTTTGACAAGATCGACACGAACCAAACAACCTAAACGTTGTTTAAATGTTAACCCGCGTACAAGAATCAACCCTAAATCTTTATGTCTTCAGTTTTGATCAAATGAAAATTTTAAAAGTGTTTATGTGTGGGTTGTTTCTGAGACACAGAAAAGATTGAGCAAATGAGGTAGAGAGACACAAATGTTTTTGTTCTATAATGTTATGTTTGAAATGAGGTGGTAAACATATATCTAGTGTCCTTAACAAACACAAGTCCTAAAAATGTGCCTCCTTGTATCCTAGGGGGTTCGACCGGTTGGGGTATCCAAGGGGGTCTCGGGCTTTTCTTTTCGTGACGGGTTCACTTAATACTCAAAAACCGTGATCGTAAAATAATTCCCGAAGTTACCTAGCATTTTTATTCATTTTAAAAATACTTTTCCAATAACTTAGAGTATTTACACGACATATTTTAACCTCATAATCATCTAAATTTGTTTTGAACATTAACGGACGTGTCGGGACTCGTTTTTTGGCATTTCTCACATATTCACAGGACAACCTTCTCGGAACATAATAAACATAATAAAACCTTCAAAAGGATTATTATACATAATAAATACATAAAACATCTCAATCTCATTAATTCACCACCGTCAACACGGTACTTGTTCCAATCAAAACGACAAAAGTCAAGTAGTCAAAGGACTAAATTAGAACATTTAAATCACAGAAAAGGCAAGGGTTACATTCTACCCTTAAAAGAATTTTGCCCTCGAAATTCAACTACTATCAGCATTAAACAGATGTGGATACTTAAGCTTCATCTAATCTTCACGTTCCCATGTGAATTCAAGACCACATTTCGAATTCCACCGAACATTGACGATGGCAATCCTACTTTGCTTAAGCTTCTTGAACTCTCTCTCTAAGATTTCCACAGGCTCTTCCATAAAATTCAACTTGGCATTAACCTTGATCTCATCTAAAGGCACTTGCAGTGTTGGATCAGCCAAACACTTCTTAAGGTTTGACACGTGGAACGTGTCATGAACACCATTCAACTCCTCAAGCAACCTAAGTCTATAGGCTACTGGACCGATCCGCTTAGTGATCTCAAAGGGTCCAACAAACACAGGTGCCAGCTTTCCTTTCTTCCCAAAGCGTACCACACCCTTCCAGGGCAACACTTTGAGCAAGATGTACTCACTTACACTAAACTCCAAAGGCTTCCTTCTCCTATTAACATAACTTTTCTGTCGATCACGCGCAGCCTTAAGTCTATCCTTAATCTACGAGATCTTCTCAGTAGTCTCTTGCACTAACTCAGGTCCTATTAACTAACCTTCTCCAACCTCTGCCTACATAATCAGTGAGCGACACTTTCTACCATACAAAGCCTCAAACGTAGCATACCTCACACTAGAATGATAACTATTGTTATACGAAAACTCAACCAACGGAAGATGAACATCCTAACTTCCCCCGAAGTATAAGATGCACACTCTAAGCATGTCTTCCAAGGTTTGAATAGTACGCTCACTCTGACTGTCGGTCTGAGGATGGTATGCCGTACTTATATCCAAACATGTTCCTAATTCCTTTTGCATTGACTGCCAAAATCTTGATGTGAAACGACTATCATGATCAGATATAATGGAGATCGACACACCATGCCTAGCAACGATCTCATTCAAATACAACCTAGCCAATCTATCCATCTTATAGTCCTCACACATAGGTAGAAAATGAGCAGATTTAGTCAATCGGTCCACAATGACCCAGATTATGTCATGCCCACTACTAGTCCTAGGTAACTTCGTCACAAAATCCATAGCTATCCTTTCCCATTTCCATTCAGAAATTACGAGTTGCTGTCGCAGGCCAGATGGCCTCTGATGCTCAGCCTTTACTCTCAAGAAAGTTATACATCTACTCACATACACAACTATATTCTTTTTCATTCCTGGCCACCAATATCTATCCCTAAGATCATAGTACATTTTATCAGCTCTTGGATGTATAGAGTACTTCGACTTATGATCTTCATCCATTATCAGAGTCCTCACATCACCCTTCAATGGAACCCATATTTGATCCAGGTAGTACAAGGCTATGTCACTCCTTTGTTCTATCATCTCATCTAAACCTCTCTACAACACTATAGACTCATCTGATGCTTCCTTCTGAGCTGCTAGTATCCTATCCTTGATACTCGACTAGAGGGTCATATTCATAGCTTTAACTCTCTTAGGCTTCACTCTCTCTTTCCTACTTAGTACGTCAGCTACTACATTCGCCTTACCAGGATGGTAGCAAATTTCGTAGTCATGGTAACTGAAAAGCTCTATCTAGCGACGTTGACGCATGCTCAGCTCCTTTTGGTTAAAGATGTGTTGAAGACTCTTATGGTCAGTATAGATCACACTCTTGCTTCCATACAAGTAATGTCTCCAGATCTTAAGGGCAAATACAACCGCACCCACTTCTAAATCATAGGTGGTGTAATTCTTCTCATGGATTTTTAACTGCCTAGATGCATAAGCTATCACCTTGCCTCTCTGCATCAACACACAACCTAATCATAGGCCTGATGCATCACAATATACCACAAAATCATCCAGCCCATCAGGGAGAGCTAGAACAGGTGCGATTACATACAATTTCTTCATTAGTTTAAATGCCTCCTCCTTTCCTCACCCTTAAAAAAACCAAAAAGGTTCTATACTTTTTTAAGTCAAGACAGTAAGTGACTTAACTATCTTAGAAAAGTTCTCAATAAACCTACGATAGTACCCAGCCAAGCCTAGGAATGATCGAACTTCAGTCGGAGTTTGTCTAGGGCTTGTCCATTCTTAACACTTTAATCTAAATCTTACTAGATATCTGTGAATCCATCACCATTAATCACATGCCAAAAATTGTACTTCTTCTCCAACCATAATTCAACACTTATAAAACTTATCATACATTTATCCTTCCTCAATTAACTCCAAAACTAACCCAAAGGGCATCTCATGCTCCACTGTTCTTAAATAATCAAGCATAATCATCTATGAACACTATCACAAACGTGTCTAGATAGGCCTACACACTACATACGGTTCATCATCCATGAATCCCACACTAGGTGTATTTGTCAGACCAAACATCATTGTGAACTCGAAATGTGCCAATATCCGTCCTAGAATGCGGTCCTTTGGAATGTCATCCTCATGCACTCTCGGCTGATGGTATCTAGTTCTAAGATCTATCTTAGAAAAGTACTGCGATCCCTGCAGTTGATCAAAGAGGTCATCTATCCTAGGAAGTTGATAGTGATTCTTAATGGTAAACTTATTCAATTCTTTATAATGAATGCACATCCGAAAAGAACCATCTTTCTTCTTAACAAATAATATCGGTGCTCCCCAAGGCGATGAACTTGGTCAAATGAAATCCTTGTCCTAGAGTTCTTTGAGTTCAACTGACAACTCCTCTATTTCAGAATGGTGGCCATCGAAGGTGATTTTCAACGGTATTGCTCCAGGGATTAAGTCAATCTGAAATTTGATTTCCCGAATAGGAGGTAATCCTGACAAGTCATCCAGAAATACCTTGGGAAAGTCTCTCACCATAACAATTTCTCCTAAGTTTTGTTTCTCAACCTTAGCACTCCTTAATTGTCTCACTTTCTCTTTCGATCTTTCTCTTAACACTCTAAGCACTTTACCATCTACTAGTGGTATTCTTACTACCTTATCGTAGCAAATTATTTCACCTTTGATCTATGAAAACCAATTCCATTACCTAATGTTCACATCAAACTCCCACTCCCAAACAATATTAAGTTAATGTTAAACACGTGACCTTCTATTTCCAGTTTACAACCTCGAATAACCTTATCAATCTCTACTACCTGCCCGCTAGCTATCTTAATCTCATAACTGAATCCTAAATCACTGGTGTCACACCCCGCCAAGGCAAAAACGCGAGGCGCATACGAGATAAAGGAATCATCTCAACACATAGCGTCTATATAGAGAAACTAAAACATGCATAAAAAATACAAGGTATTGACAGCATTGTCATAAAATACCCAAACAATCAACAAAATCAAAAAGGCGTCTACATTAGAAATGAATGCAGCTTCATAGCCAACGTTATGACATGCAAACATTCATACATCCTAACAGACGCAAAACAAATAGCATTTAAAATCCAAAATAAATAAACTAATCTAGATAACTAAACTTCAACCAGCTGCCTAAGTCCATCTTCACCAACTTTTTTCACTTTTTCCAAACTTTAACCTCATCTGCAAATATTACCTAAAAATGATCTTATGAGATACGACAACACCAATGGTTGTGAGAAACATAATGTTTTCAGACACTTATATCCAATCCATTTTCCAAACACAATTTAACCAATTACTGTGATTAAAATAGAACAATACATTTGCAGACAGTTATAGCTAAACTAACAATAAAGCTACATGCAATTCATTCAAATCAATCACTCAGACACCAAGCAGACGACCTCAATCGCTCTCGGATCATACCAAAGTCCCTACGGTTTTCCCCCTAGCCTAGGCCATAGATACCCACAAGTAAATCGCTCTTGGATCATACCAAATCTCTTTCCCTCTAGCTCAGGCCAATGGATACCCGCAAGTAACCCTCCTGACTTAGTCCACACATCAATATCACATCACATAACATGTAGCATATAACGCATATCAGTCACATAATAGTCTATGCATTTACATTAACACATAATCATAGAAATTTTAAACTTATTTCAACACTTGGATCATTTCCATCCTAAGTTTAAAACGCAATAAAAAGTGGGACTATGTAACTCACCTGAATGCTCAAAACGTAACTTCCAATTCCTATCACGCAACTATACAAATAAATAAACACGGTTACACACGACCAAGCTAAAAGCTCTAGTCCATGTAACACACATATGATGGATGTCTAAGGGTTTTATTAGCCATCATGGGTCACCACGACACCATGCCCAACCTTAACCACCTCATTAACACATTACACCAATTAACTATAATTTATTCGGAAATGCAGAATTTTAGTATATCTTTACTAACTTAAAGACCTTAATTGTTAACCTTCATAAATTATACCAAAAATCGCCTAAGTTCATTTATGAGTTTACTAACTACCTTATGATTCTCAAGTACTCATTACATGTGCAACTACCCCAAATAAAATCCAACTTCAAAACTATCCCAATTCGGATCTGATTGCACACTAAAATGTATGGCCCTAATTACCATACTTAGACATACAATCAGAGACTATCCTTCTATGGTTTCTTTATATACATATTGAACTTAACCACTGATGATTGGCTAACCCTAATTCCACTTTTAAGTTAGGGTTTTACCCTCCTAAACATGACCTAATTCTGACCCGTATTCACTGTTTTAACAACTTTTCTTGTAACCAACACTTAACCAACTTTCAAAACTCAAAATTATTCAAGGCCGGACTTTTTGAAAAATAGACTCTTTAAACTACAATTTAGGCTCTTGAATCATATCAAAACACGCTTCTATCATCTAGATATCATCAGTTGAACACAGACCTAAAATCTGCTCAACTCTAAATCATGTTCTAACGCAAACCCTAACATGCAACATGCATGATCATAACCCTAAACTAACCCTAATCATCATACCATCATTAAAGTTCATATATAATCAGTATTTTATGTAAACCCTAGATCCATCATAAGTCTTGTTACATGATTGCATAATTCTAACTAAGTTAAGCATACTTACCTCTTGATTCCTTGATCCTAACACCGATTCTTGGTTACTTCTTGATCAAGATTCTTAGTTCCTTGTTCTTAGGGAGGGAGAAGTCGACACCTAGGGTTTTAGGGTTGGTTTTTGATATATAGGCTAAGGGATAACCTATCTAATTAACTAGCATCCTAATCCTACTAAAACTCCTCTAAATAAGGCCCAAAATCCTTTTTCTTTTCTTTTTTCCTTTCTTGGGCCGATTTATATATACATACATATATTTATTTATTTATTTTTTCTTAAATTATTATTTACATTATAATTTACATTACCTTGAATTTCCACAAAAATCTACGCTAATTTGGGTAAACCTTTTTACATAAACGCTACTTACTAAACTTTCTAAAAATAACTTTTCATTTCACATTTCACTTTCTATTTTTAGAAAGTCTACTATAAATATCCAAATTTCACTCACTTCACTTATTTCCAACATGATACATTTCCCATAAACGCTTAACACAGAATCATCCAACTATTGACGTAGCATTGCATGCAATACGCCATTCCTTTCCATTATCACTATACGTGAACAAATGGAATACTCATCACCAAACACAAACGCACTCAAAATGAGATGATCATACACCTCAAAATGATATCATGCACCTATTCAAACCACTTAGCACACATATATAACACATAGCACACAAGAAATCACACAAAATGAACTCTTAGCCATTTCTAAAGGTATCACCAACCTGATTAAATCACGGATGTCACAGTATCCCCTCCTTGAGGAAATCTCATCCCGAGATTTAACTAGCAGGCTCAACAACTCGGTCCACGAACAACTGTGGATACTTAATCCTCATCTGGTCTTCGTGTTCCCAAGTAAACTCAGGACCACGTTTCGAATTCCATCTAACTTTCACAAGCGCTATTTTCCTACGTTTTAACTTCTTAATTTCTCGATCCATAATCTCTACAGGTTCCTCGACAAAACGAAGTGTCTTGTCGACCTTCCATTTAATCTATAACAAGGGGAAATTTTCTCGAACAAAAATAAAAGGTGTTCCTTGTACGAACCTTTATCTTTTCAATTCCAATGGGCAATATGGGGCCAAATTTAAGGCATCTGCCAAAAAACACTTTCTTTCAAGGAATTGGGGACACATGGGAAAGGTGGTTCATGGCACGGCTATTTTCAAAAACTCTCCAAGTAACCTCAAACCTATAAGCTTACAAGGCCAAAATCTTTAAGGAATATTCAAAACGGTTCCTAAAACCATTATTCTCGGTGCTAAAAAAACTTTTTCCCTTCTTTCTAAAAAAAACACACTATTGGCCCTTCCCAAAAGGGAGGGGAACCCAAACCTCTTATTTAAATTTTTTAAACCCGGATCACCACCTCCCAAAAAAATAAACTCTAAACAGGGGTTTTTATGGGTTCCTCTTATTCGGCATAGCTCTCTTTTTAACCGGATCCTCTTGGCCGCTTTTTGAGCTTTTTCTTTTATCAAAATATAAAAAATAAACACTACCCTTATCAGTTTTCGTTTCTTTGGCACTAAACTCGGGTCCAATTTCGTAAAACTTTCTATCCTCAATTCCTCTGCCCATTAGAAAATACAGGCGGGAACCCTATATTTTCTTTTAATTTACCAAAAGCTTCAATACAAAAAGCACCACCGAAATGCTCCAAAATGATAAACTACAAAACCAAAAATCAATAAAACCCCCAACATGCCCTTATTACTTATCCTTTCCAAAAAGGTTGGAAAATCCCCATATTGGTTCACTTTGTCCATTCGCTTGGAGGGAAATGCTAAAAAAGCAGTTAACTAAAAAAATCTATCGTGTCTCTATAATTCTTCTGCAAAGGGGCGTTTCTGGCCCATAATACTAATAAAACCACGAGGTAAAAAAAATTCAATTCCCATTCAATTCTGAGTGATCGTCACCATGGAAAATTTCCAATTCTTTGCTTATTTAAATCTCATTAAATATAAATTTCCTTGCCAAAACTTCATATCTTTGAATAATCTTCCTTGGTTTAATAGGCTTAGGGAAAAATTAAAGCTAACTTTGGGTTCAGTTCCTATCGGACCATTCCCCAAACCAAAAAACATTCACCATTCATACTCCACTACTTTGTGGGGACCTTGGAAAAATTTAGTGACTAAAAAATCCAATTTTGGGTGGAAATTTCTATTCTCATTTCACTTCGAGTATTCCCCAGGTGGTTGCGGGGCAAGGCCAAAAAGTTTCTTTGACATTGCAACAAGCCTTTCCAACTCCTTTAAAATAACAAAAAATCTTAAAAAACAATCTTGCTAACTTTTAAAAGGTAAAGGGCGATAAAATTCCTTTTCTACGGGCGTGGGGCTTACCCAAAAAAAATTTACATGATTCCTTCCAAAGGTTATTTAGTAAACAATTCTTATCCCGCTTTCCCAGGATTATTGTTTTACCAAAGTTTACCTTTGATTGCCCATGGGGCACCTCATCCAATACAACTTCCCACAATAAGAAAAAAACCCAAAAAATCCGATCCCATAAATGTACCAAAAAAACTCCTTAGTTTTCTCCTTTTTTTTTTTTTCCAATCTGTTGATCTAAAACCCATGTAAAAGCCTTTTTGCGAGGTTACGGTTCTCTTGCTTGAAACGCCTCACCTTTTTGGGGCTGACAGGGTAGCTATTTTCATTTTTATTCTTACTCGTCCTTTGATTTTTTCCCACTCTCCCTTTTTTTACTCAAATTTTGCAAAAATCCCCACCCACCATTACCCCAACTTCGGGGCTTTTATCGGGAAGTATTCCCACCCACAAAAAAAATCATTCTTTCAAAGTCTATAAAAAAAACCCCTTCTTTGTTCTATGGGCTTCCAACCCTCATAACTTCTGACTTTTCCCCTTCTCAGTTAAAGGGGGGGAAAGTAAAGGGGGTTCAAAAAACAATTCTCTTAAAAAAAATTTTCATTGTATTTGAAACGTTCGGTTTGTAAATAAACCTTAAACAATTCCTAAGGAATTAAAATCCTTTTCCAAAATTTTTCCTTCACTTTGCCTTCACCTCTTAGGTCGGGGTCCACATGGGTGAAATAAACGGTTAATTGGTTTGACATGTGGACCAGGAAAATGCAATTTTCTTCCAAAACCAAAAAACCTCACCAACTTAGGAAAAAAAACTTTAAGGGCTTTTACAGGCCCCCCCCCCCCCTTTCCTTCCTCCCTCAGTGACTCCAAAAAAAACTAAAATCAAAAATTAAAAAACTTTATGTTTCCCTCCTTTCGGACCTTTAAGTAGGCTAGGGAAAAAATGTCAATCAATGAAATACGATGGGAACAAAACCTTAACCTAAGTTTTTTTACAAGTTTACAAAACCCGGTTTTCATTTGAGGTCCATTGAAAAAAAAAAAACCGGCTGGGTGCATTTGGATTAAAACAAAAGGAATTAAAAAAACAAAAACTGTAAGACCTAAAAATGGTTGTATTCATCCTCGTTCGGGAAAAATGCGGTCTTTTTGGGGGGAATGCATTCCTCATGCAACTCATAGTTTGAATTGATAAACTGGGGGGACCGGAAAAAAAAATCTTACCTTTTAAGAAAAGTGGGGGACACGGGTTTCCTTTCGTAACTGGATTCAAAAACAAGGTTCATTTCAAATTTCCTTAGGGAGTGGGGATAACGGTTTTTTTTAAACAGTTAAAATTTTTGTTTTTCACCAACTCCCCTATTGATTCATTTAACCAACAAATGTGAAAAAAAGAAAACCATCCTTCTTCTTTTATTTGGATAAAATAAAAACACAGGTGTTTTTCCTCACGAAAAATGACCCTAGGGATTCGTATGTAAAAAATCCCATTGGGTCTTGCAAAAAAAAACTTTTCTCGGGAAAAGTTGGTTTTCGTTTAATTTTCCTTTACAATTTTCGAAAGTGTTAAAACACCCCCAAAAAATTTTCAGGTTAGCAAGCGGGGAAGATAAAAGATAAGAATGGTTAAAAAGAAAACAAAATGGGGGGGTTGCTATGTCAAAAAGTTACCCCCAACAACCAAACAAGATAATTTAGGAAAAAACGACCTTTAAAATGGGAACGTTTTTAATAAAAAAATTAAAAGATTTTTCATTTCGATTTTGGCCGTAGCAAATAGATCAAGAGGTTTTTTTTACCATTAGGGTCCCATTAAGTTTTTTTTAAAAAAAAGTTCATAAAAAAACATTCCCTTTAATTTATAAAAAAAAAAAAACAAAAAAGCTTTGCATTTCTAATACCATAAAAAAAGGATGACCTTTTTTTTAAAGGGTTTTTTTTTTTTTTTTTTTTTTTTTTTTTTTTTTTTTTTTTTTTTTTTTATTTTTTTTTTTTTTTTTTTTTTTTTTTTTTTTTTTTTTTTTTTTTTTTTTTTTTTTTTTATTTTTTTTTTTTTTTGTAGTTTTTTTTTTTTTTTTTTTTTTTTTATTTTTTTTTTTTATTTTTTTTTTTTTTTTTTTTTCTTTTTTTAACAAAGGAATTAATTAAAAAAAGTTGCATTAAAAAAAAAAATACTTTAGATAAAAACAAAAAAACCACAGGCAATCCGTCTTCATGTTTGATAATCCGCCAGGGCTCCTTTTCCCGTTTTTCCCAAATCTTTCATACCCTAGGGGACCTGAAATTAAAAACATGCTTAAAAAGTCAAACCACAAAAAAGGTTGAAGGTGAAAAATTTCATTAAAGGGTTTATCAGGGTAAAAAAAGGGTGGGTACCACCAAGATCGGAAAAAGTAAATAGGATAGGGGGGGGACTATGAAAAAAAAAAAAAAAAAAAAAAACCAACATTCCAGGAAATAGTCCAAAAAAAAAAAAAAACATTTATTTATTTCCCACTTAGTGTAGCTCAATTTGGGGAACCAACGAAAGGGCTTTAATAACTAGGATTTTGGGTGCCCCAATTCTAGGAAAAAAAAAATAGGTATGCTTTTAAGACCAAAAACACCCAAAAAAAAAACACCTCTCAATTTTTTTAAAAATTGCTACCGATCAAACTAGTTGGGAACCCAAAGTAAAAAAAGGTGGGGGGATTGGTTCGGTCCGATAAGGATATCGCTCCCCCATTACAACCAGCGCTCACTATAATTTTTTAAGCAAAATTAAACGGTTCCATGATAAAAAATTAGGGGGGAAAACTTTTCACGGGGCAATAAGGTACAACTTTAGGCATTTAAATAAAATCAGGGTTTTAGTAATCGATTAGCATTTTTTACAAACTTTGAAATAAAATAAAAAAACAACTTGTGGTACAATAAGTAAAAAAACCAAAAAAGGCCAAAATGGTTTTAAATTCACCCCGGCATGATTTTTTGTAAAAAAACAAAATTGTAGGAAAAAAAAGGGGGGGCTATTGAACTCAACTTTGAGTGAAATTGGAAATTCCAAAACAAAGTATTTCAAAAAATAAGGGGAAAAAAAAAAAAATTGGCGGTCCACGAAGGGAAATTCCGAAGGCAAAAAAAAACCTTAATCCCAATATAGGGTCGTATAAGGGTTACTAAACACTTTTGATTTTTTCTAAATGGGTTCGTATAGCTCATTTTTTTTTTTACTATTCGTTCGGGCTAATTCAATAAAAAATTAAAAAAGCCCCAAGGTTCGTGGAAAGGTGAAGGTATGAGGAAAGCTTAAGGGACACTTTAAAATAAGTCGTAAATCCAAATACAAAAAACTCGGTTCGATTTCGCCCCCCACCCGAAGGAGGGCCTATTATAAAAAAAAAAAAAAAATCCCTAGGTTTAATATAGTTACTTTTTTTGATTTAATTTAACCCACCTATAGGGGGTTTATTACAGTTCAATTTCACCCTCTTAAATTGGGTTTTGTAAAAAAATGTTGTTTTAATAAGTTTTAAAAAAAAACGTTTTATTTAAATTTTCCGTTTTTATGTTAAAAAAAACTAGCATTTAAAAACTTTTTTTTTGCGTTTTTTAAAGCCGGAATTTTAGGTTTCTTGATTGCCCATTCTTTTCGTTATATTTAGGTGAACGGAGGAAGTTATCATTTAATTTGGATAAATTTTTCTTATATTTTTTGGAACCTCTGGTTTGAAACAGTTAAACCTTTTACTGGTTACATTTCAGGGTGAGTTTTTTTATTAAAAAATCGTATTTTGTTGGTACGTAAAAACCGGTAAAAAAAATTGGTCGTTATTTTTTAAAAAATTCGT
>BQNB010009791.1:50782-53282 GCA_026074375.1 Tanacetum coccineum
CGGATGCGGGCCTTCCGTTTTAAGTTTTAATTGTAATTTCTAGGTTTTCTTAAAGTTTTAGTCCGTTTATTATCTAATTTTGACTTTTTCAAACTTCCCAAAACTCATTCCTTCCTTCAAACTCAAATCTCTCGATTCGTATCGATTTACCATCCGCCTCGTTGGGGATTACGACCGGGAAAGCTCTATACTACTTCTCGGTTATCATGATTGGGTTTTTGGACTATTCTTACTATATATTTTATATTTCATCTATATTATATATATTTTAAGTTTATAGTTTGAACGTGCGATCAATTTTTGGCGACGTTGCCAGGGGACGGCTTTTGTGTACCGTTTATCGTTACGTTGTCAATTGTTTTAAACGTAGTGAATATTATTCTTTTATTATTAAAAAAAAAAAGTACAAAAATATTTTTCATTTCTTTTAGTATAATTATCAGATAAAAACCAAAGAAAAACCAAAAATATATAAAACATTGTCCATAAAAAAAAGAAAATAAAATTCACAAATTGGTTTAAAACACCAAAATTATTAATTTTCTTCAACTGAGGTATTATCTTAATAAGTTCGGTGAACTTGTTGGTTCATTAACTCGAACAATAGGATTTAAAATACTTGCTTTTGTGTCTCTTACGACGTACGGCTCACTTGAAAATTTGAACAAACTTATAAGGTGGTATAAGGAGGGTTGTTCCTAAGACACTAGACCCCGAAAGGAGAAATTAAGGATTCGCGCTTTCCTACTCCTACCGCTTCACTTGTGGTTTAGCTTTTTAAAGAGCTAAACGTGATAGTAGCGTAGATTATCAGGTTTAAGTTGTCTTATCATTTTGTCCATTAAAATAAATTGTGAATTAATGAAAAACCCAAAAATAATCTTCTTTTTCTTCGTATCAATTAATTCTTTTCTTATCCATCTTCATGTTTAATTCTTATGACGTCATTCGATTATCGTTTTGAATTCAATTTCCGCGATTTATAGAAATGCTCGTTCTTTGTTGGAAGTTTTGTTACACTTCAAGACAACCTGGGGTTGTTCGAAAAGGAGTCCTGAAGAAAGATTCTTGTTCCTAAACCCCTCGAAATTGTTGTAAGGTGTGAAAGGTGTGGAACCCCGGTTGCATGGTCAGTTTTTGTTCAAGGATGTTGCTCTTTTACTGAAAGGAAATTTTATGGAAGGTTTGTTTACAAACTGTGCTCTTGTGGAAATTGAATTTTTCATAAGTCTTCCAAGACCACTCCGAAGTCATCCAACGACAATACCAACGTTTGATAATGCTCCGCGAGAGCCTAATCTGTTGTCAATCAAGGACCCCGGTGAAATATTCCTCACCATGTCCTCCACACATTGACCATGTTGTCGAGTGCGGTAATTGTTAGATGGAATCTTTTTGTCGACAATGCACTTGTAAGTCTTATGGGAAGGTGCTCAATTTACGGGTTATATTACCACTCCGAGAATTCCGATGATCTCTTAAATCCGGAACATGCTCAAAAATCCAAACCATTGATGAGCCCCTACAAAACTTCCATAAGTTTGCAACAGCAATGTCTTCTTGGCACATGCCAAACAATTGTGGTTGCAATGAATACGATGGGTTTGTTTTTATTGTTAAAGTGGAAAATGGGACACAGAATCATTGTTTTCAAGTCCGTACTCTTCTAACGAGTTCTCCAATGTGTTGCAAACCATCCTCCACAAACACAACTACGTTACCATACTCTCGTGAGTTACGTGGGAAAACGACTCTCATTACGGTTTGATAGTCCGGACTCATGGTCCGTTTGTCTACAAATCAGACCCATGTTTCACAATCTCAAAAAATTTGATTATTTTCTACAAACCTTCGCCGAGTTTTCCACAACACTACCTTTGTTTAGTGAAATTGCTGGGGGTCATCTCATGAACTTACCACAAGTTCAACCAACGAATGTAGACTATTATCATAGCAAATTTCTGCTATGATCATAATTTCTTTGTTTTGACATATTCAACCCCCGCAATATACCGGCAATCATCAAGCTTCGTATTTCCCAAAATGTGCTTAACCCAAATTCTCAAAATAAGCTTATGGAACAAAATGGCACATTATGTGAATAGGTTGATCAAGCTGTACAAAAGAATGGAAGAAGAAAAGGAATCGCGGTTAAGAAACAAGCGGGTAAAGATTCGATCTTGGAAGGAATCCCATTTGCTACGATGATGACGAGACAATACCTTTGGCAATCACACCCGTTTCCACAAGCGAGGAACCCGATAACTCTCTAAGTATGGGGGACGAGCATCTTGACACTATTCCGGAAACGGAATCGGACGAATTCATAAAGTCTAGTGTTGAGAACCTTGTCCCAATCCCAAGTGAGTCCGAAGGCATTCCCGACAAAATGTGTGATGTGTCTCTTTGTAACAATCCTACCTCTCTTGAAGCTTTCAAAGAACATTCTGAGACTATCATCGATTACAACGATGATTCTACTTCGAGTGATGACGATTCT
>BQNB010009791.1:58282-84052 GCA_026074375.1 Tanacetum coccineum
AATAAGCTCTAATTTAGCTTAAAACTTGTTATAAGCCCTTTCATACTGTTTTAATTTGAATTCAGCTCATAAATGTCCATTTGAGTGCATTTTGGAAGCTATTTGAAGTAATAAGCTCCCAAGAGCTTATTGAGCTTTTAAGCTCAGGTTTAGAGGCTAGGGAGCCATTAGGACAGGCTTTTTAGGCCACTCACTCAGAAAGAGTGGCCTTGGTTCTGAGACAACAAAATCCAAGGTTTCATTTCCTAAACTTCATTTTAGCTTAATTTTAACTTAAAACATTAGCTTATTTCCTGTTCAAATCTGTGCAAATATGTTTGTTTAGACTTGTTGTTTAGATGTCTTAAGTTTTCATGGAATAAAGTTTGTCTAATCTTAGTTTACAACTTAAAACTGCCAAGTTAGTGTAATAAGCTAGCTGAGAAACTAGCTTATTTTTCTTAATAAGCTAGGACTTTTAGTGTTAAAATAGCTTAAGTAGGTCAAAATAAGTAGAAGTAGATAAAAGGATTTCAAAGTTTTAGCTTAAAAATGGATTTTAAACCCACTTTGGTTTGACAGTTTTTAAGTAAAGGGGTGTTTGGCATAAGTTTAAAAACGGGTCAAAATGGTTTTGGCATGGGTTATGGCCATGAGGTTGGTTTTAGCTTAAGTTGTTAAGCTCATATAAGCTGTTTTTAAAAGTATTTCAGTCTTTAAATTGTTTTCCAAGGTTTTCTAAAACCTCTTTTGAAACTGTGAAGTTTTTAGGATACCACAAGTGCTTATTTGGATAAGCACTTGTGGTTTGAGTTTAAGCACAAAAAGAGTGTGTCTTTAGTGTCCAAAAAGGGCTGTCAAGAGCCCTTTGTTCCTTTGACTTTATAAGTCAAAAATCACCAAGTATCTTTTGTCACAGTTTTTAAAAATCCAAACACCTTTTTCACTTCCAAAAATAAGCAAGTAAAAATGGTTTTCAAAAGCTCAAAATTGGTGCACAAGCCCCTTGGCTATAACACTCAATCTGTTTGAGCTTATTTGTGCTTTTAGAGCTTATTTGACAGCTTAAAATAAGCTGTCAAATAAGCCCTTGAGATTTGCCTTAAAGCTCCCCTGGTGCAAAGGGGGAACTTTAGGCTATTGTCCTCAGCCTTTAAAAGCCAACTAAAATCCCAAGCTTTTGCTTATTAAGAGCCAATAACTCTAGATAAGACCTCAAATTTCAGCCATATGAATCTTATAGCCTAGCTTATTTTCAAGCCCAAACATGCCCTTTGGCTGTTTTTGAATCCCTTAGGCTGAGGGATTGCTTAATTTTTGATTTTAGCTTATTGAGCTTATTTTATAAGTTCAATTGTGTCCCTTTCAGCTTAATTTGTTAGTTTGATAAGCTGTGTTGAGCTTATTCCCCTTCCCCTTGTGCATTATGAGCTTTTAAGCCCATATTACACAACCGTACAACCTCCAAGTTATACTGTTGTGGGTTAAATGCCATAAAAAGAAAAATTCATTTTGGCTATTGAGCTTATTCCATAAGCTCAAAAACTGTTTCCTAGAAGCTTTTCAGGTTAAGTTAATAGTTTAGTTTGCTTATTCTCTTTTTCTAGCTTATTTGTCTTAGTCTTAAGCATTTTTGCCCTTTTAAGCTTGTTTTAAGCAATCTGCATTAAGCATTTGTCCAGCTTATATTAGTTTAACTTCACTTTTTTGTAGCTTATTTAGTTAAGTTTACCCCTTTTAGATTATAATCTAGTATTATGTGCTACTTAATATCACCCTAAGTCCAAAAAAGACTTAGCATTTTTGCCTTTAAGTCCATATAAGCCATTTCTGTCAAGTTCAAGCTTATTTTTAAGCTTATTTAGTGGTTTTCAGCAAAAGCTCTAGTTGACAAAGTTGTTAAGCCCCACGAGCTTAACAACTTTGCTTCTTTGAGTTTTAAATAAAAATAAAAGGTAGACACATGGTCGGGTGAGCAAGACTCCGAACCGGGACCAGCGGCTACATCCCCTTTATACCAACACCACTTACCACTGCGCCCTTGGGTCTTTTTCGTTAAAGACTCAAGGGGCTTTAAACTTATACACATTTTGGCTCCATAAGCTTAATAAGCTGTCAAGCTTATTTTCGGGCTTATTACATAAGCTGTGTGGTGTTTGTTATTTTTCGTAGGACCTTTATAGTGTAAAGTATTTTTAGAAAAAATTCAGATTTTTTTAATCGATTTTAAAATATTTTTTATAATTTAATTTAGTTAAAAGTTTATTTAATTCATAAAAAATAAAAAAATTATCAAAAAAATATTTTGCTTTTTTAGAAAATTTTCTTTTATCAACTAGTTTGTAGGAAAAATATAAAAATTTTCGAGGGTCAATTTTTATATCTTAATTTACTTTTAAAGCACGTTCCGGTACGGGATTTTGGTTATTGACTCGTTTTTGGGTCAAACGAACTCCGTTTTCGGTCTAGTCTTTTTCATTCTTCGTTATTTGGTCCATAGAGTAGTTTAGAAGCGAAAATTTCTTCGTAGGCTTATTTTTAAAGATTTTAGGTTTTCCCCCTTTTGTTCGGGATTCGGGCCTTCGTTTTCTAGTTTAATTTCATAATTTCTAGGTTTTTCTTAAACGTTTTAGTTCGTTATTGTTTAATTTGACTTTTTCAACTTCCCAAACTCATTCCTTCCTTCAAACTCAAATCTTCGATCGTATCGATTTACCATTCCAGCCTCGTTGGGGATTTACGACCCGGGAACATTCTATACTACTTCTCGGTATCATTGATTCTGCTTTTAGATTATTCTTACTATATATTTGATATTTTATTATATTATATATATTTTAAGGTATAGTTTGAATCGATCAGTCATCAAGAGGGTTTCGTATTTATAACCGTCGAACGAGAAAAATAATGGAAACCGTTCATGTAAAATTTGATGAACTCACAGCTATGGCTTCTGAATGCAACAATTCAAGACCCGGTCTCAACTGCTTAAATTTTCAAGATTCATCAAAAGAAGTGAATAAAATACCGTCAAAAAAAGACTTGGATAACTTGTTTGGTCCTCTGTACGAAGAATACTATGCGATGAGAACTCCAGAAGTGTCAGATAATTTCGCTGCAAATACTCTAGATAATTAAGACACTCCTTCATCTTCTTCAATTGTTGTCAAAGATCGTGATGCTCCTCAAATAGTATCCTCATCAGAAGAACCAATTGCAAATGAACCAACAACTCCAGTCTTTGATAATCAATCTGATGAACAAGTTCAAGAACATGTTGCAAAACTTGATGGGAACACTTTCATGAATCCATTCGCAACTCCTGAGTTTAAAGAAGCCGAGTCATCTTCAAACTACCAGGACCCATCAAATATGCAAGAGTTTCACCAACAACATTGCTTTACTGATAGATAAACTAAGAAGCATCCAATTAAACAAGTGATTGGTGACCCTTAAAAGCCTGTTACAACAAGAAGTAGACTTCACACCGATGAAGAAATGTGTATGTATGCATTAACAGTGAGTACTACAGAACCTACCAACATCAAGGAAGCTATGCTTGATCATAGCTGGATCAAATCAATGCAAGATGAGCTGAATCAGTTCAAAAGATTAGATGTGTAGGAACTTGTTGAAAGACTTGCTGACAAAAATGTGATTAAGGTCAAATAGTTTTGGATAAACAAGACGAATGTTGAAAACACTGTTATTCGGAATAAATCTCGTCTCATTGCCAAGGGTTATAGTCAACAAGATGGAATAGATTTTGAGGAATCGTTTGCTCCAGTAGCACGACTTAAAGCTTTCAAAATGTTCATGACTCACGCGGATCACAAGAACTTTACTATCTACAAGATAGATGTCAAGACTGCATTCCTCAATGGACCATTAAAAGAAGTTTTCGTAAGTCAGCCTGACGATTTTCTAGACCTATACTTTCCTAATCACATTTATCGTCTTAAGAAAGCTCTGTACGGTCTCAAACAAGTCCCCAGAGCATGGTATGACAAGCTTTCCTCATTCTTGATTGTCCACCATTTCACAAAAGGTATTGTTGATCCAAAACAGTTCACAAGAAGACACGGAGATGACATTTTATTAGTTCAAATATATGTTGATGACATTATTTTTGGATCAACAAATTCGGTTTTCTCAAACAGATTTGCAAAACTAATGAAAGATAATTTTGAAATGTCAATGATGGGTGAGATGAAGTTCTTCTTACGACTTCAGGTTCATCAATCCCCCCGTGGAATCTTTATTAATCAATCACAATAAACTTTGGAACTTCTTAAAAAACATGGTATGGATAGGTGTGATTTCATTAGTACACTAATGGCTACAGCCAGAATCGACGCAGATTTACAAAAAACCCTAACTGATCAGACCAAATACCGTAGTATGATCGGGGGACTCATGTATCTTACTGCAAGTCGACTAGATATTGTCTTTGCAACATTTGTATGTGTACGTTATCAGGCACACCTAACTGAGAAACACCTCAAATAGGTTAAAATAATCTTTCGTTACCTCAAACAAACCTTTAACATGGGTTTGTGGTACTTGAAGGATTATGGATTTGAGCTAATTGCATATTCAGATGCAGATTTAGCAGGGTGTCAGGATGACTACTAGAGCACATCTAGAGGAATCCAATTTCTGGGAGACAAGCTAGTTAGTTGGTCGTCAAAAAATAATACAGCTATGTCAACTGCGGAAGCGGAGTACGTATCTTTGTCTGCATGTTGCGCATAAGTCATTTGGATAAGGACGCAACTGCTAGATTATGGATTTCGTTACACCAAGATTTCAATGTGTTGTCATTCAAATAGCGCAATTGTCATATCCTGCAATCCGGTACACCATTTTCATATGAAACACATCAACATCCGATATCATATTATCAAGGAGCATGTGGAACAAGGTACAATTGAACTTTACTTTGTCGGGACAGAATACCAGCTTGCTGATCTATTTACTAAAGCCCTTCCAAAAGAAAGGTTTGAGTACTTAGTTCACAGGATTGGCATGCGACGTATGACTCCAACAGAGTTGGAACGTCTCGCAAAGTTATCTTCTTAAATGAAAGATCATACATCAAACTATTTATAAATACATTCAAAAACAAAAATACAAAATTAAAAATGCAATGAAAAATTAAAAAATACACACAAAAATAATGTAATTCTTTGTCAAAAAATACAAAAAACAAAAGACAAAATTTAAAAAACACAAAAACATAATTTATTGATGCAAACACATATCTTCTTCGCGTTATTAGTTTAATGATGATATCTTTCACAACATGTCTTTCAAAGTTGAAAGTGCATCATTAACTGAGGGGGAGTTATTCATTCATCAAAATGTTTTGTCATCGGTAAAATATGTGTTTTGTAATCATTGCCATTCACAAAAAGAAATCATTTTTCAAAATCATCATCTTTGAAAAATCAAGTGTGCTGTAAACTGCAAAAATAAGGGCATCCACTATGATGGGTTTATAAAAAGGTCTATAAACATGAAAGGGTTTATGTTGCATTTCAAACCATAGTGGACACTCATTTCATGTCTATGTGGAATGAAGAGGTCCTAATTCTTGAACCTCTTTATAAATTCAATGCATTTAATTCATTTGTTATATAAGACGTTTTATGAAGTTGTAAAAGGTTTATAATATAGTGAATGTAGGTTTATAATATCAAAAGGTCTAAGAATTATTAATGTATTAATGTATAAATCTTTACAAAAGGTTTACCATAGTGGATGCTGTAACTATCTCTTAAATAAGTTCTTTAATTAGATATTTATTCAAGGGGGAGTTATAAAATTTTTCTATCACTTCATCATCAGGAAAATTCTTAAGTGTGTTCAAAACTGTGGAAAAATAACTATCTCTTAAATACGTTCTTTAACTAGATATTTATTCAAGAGCGAGTTATATAAATTTTTTGATCACTTCATCATCAGAAACTCAAAAGATGGAAATAAATGCAAGAATAACTATCTCTTGAATATTTTTTGTCTAAAAAGGAAGAAATTATGTGATGGATATTTATTCAAGGGGGAGTTATAATTTTTTTGTCAAACAATAGGATTTATAACTAAAAAAATCTTTCAAAGGATAAACTGTGAAACACGATTTAACTCTAAGGGGGAGTGTTGTTATCAACCTTGGACTATAAAAGAAATAAAAATGAAAGTTAATGGACTGCAAATGTCAAATTTTCAAACTTGGTTTTGGTGGTATAAAAGCAAAAGGTTTCATATGAAAGCTATATCACTTTCGTACGCAATCTGAAGCTTTCGTATATTCTCTCAAAACTAAGGGCTTTCGTATCTTTGATAACTCGATCCAAATCGATTTTTGACTCTTCTTATTCTTCAAACGTAAGATAATAAGTCCTAAGTTGATTCCTTTTCATTACAATTGTGCTTAATTGATTGATTAAGGTTTTCGTACAAACCAAATAGGTTTCCTAAATAGGCTTCGTATAACCAAAATGGGTTTCTTATTGGGTTTCGTATAACACCTAAATGGTTTTAAACGTTAAAAATGGTTTCATAAAGAAAATGATTAACATTATTTTCAACTGTTTAAAACAAAAGATGTTTGTGAAAAAAGGATGAAAGTGGTGAATCAACTGTCTGTGATCGTTTTCAGATTATCATGTGACAAATAATTAAATCATAATGTTTTCAAACAAAACTGCACATAAAAAAAAAAAAAAAAAAAAAGAAAAAAAATAAGAAAAAGAGAAAAAAACAAAAAAAAAAAAAAATAAAAATTAAAAAAAAAAAAAAAATAAAAAAAAAAAAAAAAAAAAAAAAAAAAAAATATAAAAAAAAAAAAAAAAAAAAAAAAAAAAACTAAAAAAAAAAAAAAAAAAAAAAAAAAAAAAAAAAAAAAAAAAAAAAAAAAAAAAAAATAAAAAAAAAAAATAAAAAAAAAAAAAAAAAAAAAAAAAAAAAAAAAAAATAAAAAAAAAAAAAAAAAAAAAAAAAAAAAAAAAAAAAAAAGAATTTTCTAGTTCATGACCTATTCTTGTAAATGATATCGGGTAAATGGTCTAAGTTACATCCGGTTTCAATCGTTTTCTGAAATCAAAGACTGGGGTAGTAGCTTATTGAATACTTCTTCAGTAAGTCCGTTGTATACTTTTCTTAACAAATAGAGATTCCTTTGTCATCCTGCTTGATTTGAAATCCAAGAAAGTACGTGAGTTCACCCATCATACTCTTTTCAAATTTCTTTGTCATTAGTTTTTCAATCTGTTTGCAAAATTTGTAATTTGTTAAGCCAAATATGATGCCATCCACATACACTTGGACAAGTAAGACATCTCCTTTGGTTTTATAGATGAACAAGGTGTTGTCAATCCTTCCTTTGACAAACTTGTTATGAATGAGGAAAGTAGATAAAGTCTCATACCATACCCTTAGTTCTTGTTTTAGTCCATAGAGGACTTTATCAAGCTTACAGACATATTTATGGAATTCACTACTCTCAAAACCAGGAGGTTGTTTAACATAAACTTTTTCCTTAAGCTTTCCATTTAGGAAGGCACTTTTTACATCCATCTGAAAGACTTTGAAGTTTATGTAGGTAGCAGAAGCAAGGAAGATGCTGATCGCTTCCATCTTTGCAACTAGCGAAAAGGTTTCATCATAGTCAATTCCTTCTTCTTGATTATAATCTTGAGCAACTAGTCTTGCTTTGTTTCTGGTAACAGTTCCAAGTTCATATTTCTTGTTCCTAAACACCCATTTTGAGCCAATGGTTATTTTTCCTTTAGGGAGTGGAAAAAGTGTTCAAACTTTGTTTCTATAAAACTGATTCAATTCTTCTTGTATTCCATCAACCCACCCTGGATGTTTCAGTGCCTCAAATACCTTTTTAGGTTCAATCTCAAAGAGAAAGTCAGCAAATAGACATTCACTTGTTGAGGCAGCTATTAGTTTAGCAACCATACTTCTTCAGTGGGTTCACCAATAATGTTTACAAGTTTAATGTGTTCGTCGCTAGACCATCTTTCCTGAGGTGCATGATGTGAAATTGTTGATGCATTATGAGTGATTAGAGACTGAGTTAATTTAGGGACTGAAAGTTCAGTAATGGATACTGATGTTTCAGCATTGTTCCATGTATGTTCTTCAGTAGGTTGACTGTTGTTTCGTTCATTCTGAACTGCTTGTTCTGATGTCCCTTTAGTGTTTGTCGATCAGGAGGACCTTCAGTATCCTTAGTGAGAGGAGTATTTTGTTCATTTGGAGTAATTACCTCAAGGACATGAGTAGTTTGTGTGAGTTCAGTTAGTGAACGGTCGTGAGGAGTGAGGTAGTATGAAATATCATAATTTTATTGATATTGTCTAGATGGATCATTCTCATAAAGAAATTCATTAAAAGGATATCTGGATGAATCATTAATTCTAGTTTCATCTACAGAATTGTTGGTAAACGTGATGGCTTCCATACTCTCATAAAAGGTAACATGATAAGTTTCCTCAACCTGTTATCTTCTAGTTTTAAAGACTCTGAAAGCTTTAGAAACAAAAGAGTATCCTAGAAAGTATCCATCATCAGCCTTTGCATCAAATTTGTCTAAATGATCCTTATGATTATGAATAAACACAGGACATCCAAAGACATGAAGTAGCTGATATCAGGGAACCTTTCTCTAAATATTTCATAAGGAGTCTTATCATGTCTTTTGACAATGATTGATCTATTGTACATGTAGCAGGCAATTCTGACTGCTTCAGTCCAGAATTGCTTAGAGAGTATAGAACCATTCAACATTGTTCTAGCAGCCTCCATAAGAGTTTTGTTCTTCCTTTCAGCCACACCATTTTGTTCAGGTGTGTAAAGAGAAGAGAAGTTCTGAGAAATTCCTTTTTCATCACAAAAGCTTTCAAGTTCAGAATTTCTAAACTCAGTTCCATTATCAGTTCTGATCTGTTTGACATTTACATCATTTTTATTTTCAACCATTATGATAAAGGACATTATCACATCAACTGCTTGACTCTTCTTTCTAGGAAAGTAAACCCATATGTACCTTGATTACTCATCAACAATGACTAGGGTATACTTCTTACGATTTATAGAAATTGGACTGATAGGTCCAAATAGGTCTATATAAAGAAGATGCAAGCACTTCCTGATTGACAAATTTTGTTTTGTTTTGAAAGAAGCTCTATGATGTTTCCCCTTTTCACATGTTGATCATGGTTTATCTTTTGAATAAACAAGTGAGGGAAGGCCAAGAGAATTGTTTTATTTAGCAAGTTTATTAATGCTTATGAAATTGAGATGTGATAGCCTTTTGTGCCATAGCTAGTTAACACTTTTAGAGGCTTTGGCAAAGTAGCAGACTCCATTTGGAGTCAGTGATGACATGTCAAGAACATATACATCATTTCTACTTGGGGAAATCAACATAATTTCCTTATGTGCATTAAATTTTTTTCCTTGCTTATCATTAAACTGAACAATATATTTAGCACCATAAAGTTAACTGATGCTAATTAAATTGTATTTTAGACCATTTACAAAAGCTATTTTAGAGAAAACTATACCACAACAATTTATTGAACCATCTCCCTCAGCAATGCAAGATGAATTATCACCAAATACTATCTTATGACCTGGTTGCTCCACATATTTATACAGATAACTCTTGACACCATTCATACTCCTTGAGCATCCACTGTCTAGGTACCAAATAGGCTCCCTGATCTCTCTACACAAATAATAAACTAAGTTGGTTTCTCTTGTAAACCCACCTCTTTGTAGGCTCTTTGGATTTAGTAGCCTGAATTTTTCCACCTCTTTTGAAATGTTCAAAGTCACTATGGTTAGTGGTTGAGTGAACAGTACTTCCACAAGTATTGCAACTCACACCAACAGAGGATTCACCTGCCTGATGCGATTCAGCTTGGACACATCCTCTAACAAGAATGACACGATTGTGTCTGAGGTTCTATGATCATAACTTCCACATATTTTACACTCTGGATACATTCGACATTCATTAGGGTGATGGTTGTTGAAGCCACAGTAAGTGCATAGTGGGAAAAGCTTTGCCTTAGCTTTCGGGATCTGTTTTGATGGTGATGCAAACTTATAAGGCTGTGCCTTGTAGTTTTTACTATTTTTCAGTGATACAACATAAACCTTGTGATCAGAGGTTCTGTGATCCTCTCCTTTGCATTTCATACAATAGAGAATTCTATAATAATCAGTAGTGGAATGATTTTGTATAATAGTAAAGTTCACATTTTAGTTTAGGTTTTTGTAAAGGTTTTGGTCTGACTGATTTGGATGAGATAGTGTTTTGAACCTTAGGTTTAGATTCCTGACTCATTTTGAATGAGTTAGCTCAATTAGATGATTCAAGTTATGGGATCACAAATTTAGATTCCTGAATCTTCTGAGATGAATTAACCTTTTCATCCATCAGCATTTGAACAAGTTTGGTTAATTCATTTATTTTGGATTCTCGTTCATTGTTTTTGACTTCAATAGGGACTGAAGTAATGATTGGTTCAATAATACAAACAGTGGCAGGTCCTGAAATACTCTTGCTTGAAGATTCTTATGTGTCAGGCTTTGTATGTTTCATAGTGCCTAAACCAGGTCTCTCCCTTAGAGAGTGTTCTTGATAAGTCAATGACATGACCTCAGAGCTTGGAGAAGCTCCCTGAAGGACTTTTAGTGGAGGTAAGGGTGTCTAAGGTTTTGATCCTGATTCTTTGGAAGACTAAGAGTCAGTAGTTGCCTCAGTGAGTTTAAGACATTCATTAACCGCTTGACTCTTAGGAACTAAAACTCTTCTTGTGTTGAAATTTGGTAATTTACTGTCAGGATTATGTCTTTCAACCAAATATTTGGATTTTGGGATCATTTCATGATCATAATCCATAGAGGAAGGTATGAATGGATTTTCTTTCACATTATTTTTTGATGATGCTTAAGTGAGCTGATCAATTCCTTAAATTTTCTTCTAATTTGGAATTTGCTCATTTATGCATTGATTTACTTTGTTTGAACTGTTTAACCATTTTCCATTAACACGTTTTTCTTCCTTAAATTATTCTTAAAGAGCATGCTTTTGTTTTATAAGTTCAGTGTTTTGAAGTTGAAATGTAACAACCTCAAGTTTGGCTTGTTTGAAAACAAGTAAGTCATCTATACATTTATTTAATTTAAAAAATCAGTTTGTTATATTTGGATAATAAATTTAACCTTTGCTTTTTAATAAATTTAACATTTGCTCTTCGACAAGCGTAAGATCTATGTTAATGTACTTAAGATAAGTTTGTCAATCAGTATCTTTATCATAAATAGAAGAATGTTTACCTTGCTCATGGTGATGTTAATCCATTCACCATTTCTGGCATTATTCTTCCCAACAACAAGCTCTTTATCAGCAAGAGCCATCAACACCTTAACTTGTGTCATCTCCTTATCATCAGACACTTCTTTTTCATCCCAGTCAAAAGTTTCAGCTACCAGACCTTTATTTTTAGACTGAAAAGATTTTAGAGACTATACTTGAAGGACCAGCCTCAAGAAGTGGAAGTTTGGATTTTATCTTTTTATACTCAGTCTTGTAATATTTTTGAATTTTTGGTTCAGTTTGACTACTTTGTACTTGTTGTGAAGACTGAAAGAGTTTTGGTGTAAACTTTGGTTGAAAACCACTTGTTCCTGAAGAAGAGTTTGACACTGATGATTTATAAGAAGGTTATGACGTTTTTGAAAAACAATCTCTTGCAAAATGGCATTTTTACCACACTTAAAACACTATGTGTTTTCATTTGCTTTTTTACTAGAAAAATTGTTTCTCCTTTTAATAAAACGTTTTGACCCAGCCAAAAGGGCTCTCTTATGAAACTCAATTTCTAAATCTTTTAGATATTCCTCACCAGTTCTCTCATCAACCTCCATCAGAATTTTCTTGAAAATCCTGAACAATATTGTTAGAAAAGAAAGCAGTTGATATGGGAGTGGTTGAGGTTGTCTTCATAGACAAACCTCTCATAAATGTCAGCAAGGTCAAGGGTCTGAGTGTGATTAGCATTTCTTAGTCCCTAAGAGAAGCTAAGCCACTTCTTAGGGAGACTGTTCACAAAACCCACATTGATTTCATGTTTAGACAGTTTCACGCCATCATTTGAAAGCTCATTGAGCAAGGTCTTGTAATGGGTATAAGCATGAGAGATACTTTCAGAGGGTTTAGCTCTAAAGGTATTATACTCGAGTTTCAGATCCATGATTCTGTTTTCCTTGATATCTGAGGGGCCCTCAAAGATGTGAACCAAGTCAGTCCATGTTTCTGTAGTTGTAACACAGCTAATGACTGACTTCATTATATCATCAGGTAAGCATGATATAATAATGCTTTTAAGGCGTTGGTCTTGATTGATCACCCTTCTCTAATCATTTGACCATTGTGCTTCAGGTTTGTTAGCGCCTTCAGCAGTCTTGGGTTGGAAAGGACCATCCTTAATACATTGAATGTAATAGGGTTCTATTCCGGTTAAGTAGCAAAGCATGCGCTTTTTTGACTTATTGAATTTGCCAGCTACTAGTCTAGGAGCAATAGCATAATAACTAACTCCTTTCTTATCGACTAGTTGGGGTACATTAGTTTCAACCATGGTAAGATCTAGGTTTTAAAAACTTTTGAGCAGTTTTTAAAGTAGAAACGTTTTATAAACCTTTTGCTCTGATACCACTTGTTGTTCTCTTTGTATTAGTTTACTAATAACTACAAAGTTATAATAAACTAACCCATGAATTTAAATAATGTATTGAAAAAGTTTTGATAAAACTAAAGACTTGAAAGTAAAACACAAAAAAAAAATTCAACGTTTAATCCTTTATAAATCTTATTAAAAATTATACCCCATTGTTTATGAAACAACGATGAGGATTGAATGACAATGTATGTATGAGTGATCTCCTCTCTAATAACTTAGCATAAACCAAAGTATTATGCTAAGTTAACATTTATGCTAACCAACTAAACTATGTTTAGGGACTTAGTTGATTTTAGAGGAGTAGGTAGTTTGTGAATGATTATACATTAAGTGCACAAACGTAAACCCTACTCTTTTACAAGACTCTCTATTTATATTGCTAAGGTAGGGTCAGACCCACATGAGTGATAAGTGTGTGTCTCTAAGTTGATTGGACAAGTACATTCGTACGCCTGTCTCTATTACACATTCTAATCTAGGAAAGGGGACAACACACTTTCTAAGGTCAGTGATGACACTAACCTTGTTCTTATACCCTATTCAAGATAGTTTGACTTAAGGGGATAAGTACTTGATCGTATTTCTTCAAACTTTATCGCCCATTCTTCAGTTTCTAAGGCTTCTATGTCTTCATTATACCAAGGAGATCGTATGGGGTTTAGTGAGCTTATTGCCATAATTCACTGAACTCATCACCTTCTTCTTTGGTTCAGGGACTTCATTCACTGAGTACCGCCTCACTAAATGGTTAAGTCTTTCTTCTTAGACTCAGGTTGAACACTTGAAGGTAACTTACTGAATGATTATTCATTCAGTGACCTGAGTAGTGTTTAAAGGTTATCTAACACTTATGATATTTTCTATTCAAATCCTCAGTGAAACATCATTGGGCACTAAATTGGCCCAACAATTTTGAACTTTTTAACCAATAAGATCGTATGATTTTGCTTACGTGTCAAAATCAAACAACCTCATTGGTCCATTTTTTTCTATAAGATTGTTTTGCCAAGAAAACTATGAAATGATGTAATTCAACATACATATGCAATTTTTAAAATATAAAGTCTAAGGGTATAAAGTCTAAAAGCTTATTTGTTTAATTTTTAAAGTTATTAAAAAACATGAAAACTTATAAATTTACACTTAACTTCATCTATTTTTTTTAAATTCAACCACTAAAGTTTTATTAATTATCTCTTCTTTTTTTAAGTTTTTGTTTTCACAAATTTGACACATATATTTTATGTGTTTTTTCTACCAAATTTCTTCATCAAAATTTTCAATTTTAACCAAATTGGATTCGATTTTGACTTTTTTAAATGATCGCACGATTTTGCATACGTGTTAAAATTAAGCGACCTCATTGGTCTAATTTTTTTTATAAAATTGTTTTGCCAAAAACTATGAAATGATGTAATTTCTTTATTATAAATGTGTTTAAACTATAAAACATAGATAGAGTTATTTAGTGGGTTGAATAATACTAGTAAGTTTTTAATAATTAAGAGAAGCCGCACACATTTGATTTAGTGGGTTAAAGGAGAAAGTAGTAAAGTTGATGGGCCATAAAGAAAACATAACAACAAGTTGTCCATAAAAAGGTAGAGGTGGTAGTGGCGTGATGAATCATAATAACAAGAAGAAGAATCCACGAGCGAAAGCACTCAACTACAACCATTTGGTTTACGTTGCTTGCTTGCTTCTTTGCTCGCGAGCTTGCAGCCATATCCATAACAACGATGGTGTCGATGAATGTAACAATATCATCTGTTATATTTGTCCTTACCTTTATCTCTTCGGTTTCGATAGCAGCCGCCACTGCTTCTTCTGCACTCTTATCCGACGACGGTAATATAATTATTATTTACTTTTTATGATTTAACTTGTAAGTCGATCGGTTCTTAATCTCATACTAGTAGTATACAAACATATATATATATATATATATATATATATAGAGTAAGGATCCGGTGTGAAGTAAAATAAAATAAGAAGCGGTGAGAAGTGACTATGCAACGACGACTTGCATTTGATGCATTTTTATTCATTTATATGCACCATTTTGAGTTTCGAACTTTAATTCGATGCGTAGATGGTGCAAATTGATTTTCATGATTTTGGCACATGTAGAGGAACAAAAAAAAGAGAAAAAATGAAATGCATCTAATATACGTATATGCATCGAATTAAAAGCTAGAAAACACATTATGATGCGTTATAATGCATGTAAGATTATAGAGATGCATCTAATTTAAGTCGGTGCATGTCGGATATGCGGTTATAGTTACTTCTTATCCTTCTTATTTTAAGAAAACTTAATCCTCTCTCTCTATATATATATATATATATATATATAATAAGACGAGGATAATTTGTTTTTTTAAAGTTCTTGAAAAATTCTAAAAAAATTCCACAAAATTAGATATGTTGGTGCATAAAACTTTTGTAAAAGAAGTTTTTCTAATTTTGAGTTTTTATACGTTTTTTAATGAAAAAAAAATTGATGAAAAAAAAAATTTGATGCACAAAATTTTCAACTTGTTATAGTTTGATGCCCAATAAAATTTTGATGCAAAAAGTCAAAAGAAGTTGGGTAAAAAACGAATTTTTGATGCAAAAAAGATTTAATGCACAAACGTTTTTTTCATAATTTTTTTGGGCAAAACTATCCACTTTTAGAAAAATTTATTTCACAACTTTTTCATGCACCAACATGCACAATCTAGTCGAATTTTTTCATTTTTAGAGAACTTTTTTCAAAAAAAAAAATCTTTTTTATCTTTCTCGGATATTTGTCTTTTTATTTGATATTTATCATATGTATGTATATATACATATGTATATATACATATATACATATGTATATATACATATGTATATATACATATATATATATATATATATATATGAACCTTGTTCTCTTTTGGCTTTCATTGAATACTTGAATTCATTTCCTTCTCACCAACTAGTCCATATACTACATAAAAATCATAAATTTGCTTCATGCTGAATATTCTCACATGCATTGGGGTGGTGAAAAGGGTTTTACATGTACGACACAGATTTATTACTTCTATATTTGTTTTTTCTTTTAATGATTTTGATGCAGCCTGTAGCTACTTTATCTTTTTAATTTGTGATTCTCATGAATCCTCATGTCTTTTTGTTATCCTAAACATATTTTAATCAAAATACCTTTTTATTTAATACTCGAGCACTTGTCACTTAACATGGTAAGAAAAAACAAACAAACTTATGCTTGATGCCAAACAAGTTTTATTAAATGTCCCAAATATATTTGAAAAAGGAGAATAAAAAGTAACTCATTTGTATTTCTTTTATTGAAGGTCTAAAAAATGATTTGTTTCCTGAAATCTTGAGAGATGAGGCAGTAGCAAGACTTTACGAGCTCGGAAAGGTATATATATGCTTCTAACCTCATTTTTTCGTTTTAATTATAACTCATAAACCGGCATACTGGCATAGACTATAAGGTTAATATTATGCATAAGGCCGTAAGAAATGGTTATTAGTTAAATTGGTATTTGCTGATGAAACCATCGGATAACAGGTAAGTGATGCCGATGGATATCTTGAGAGGACTTTCTTAAGCCCAGCTTCTATCAGGGCTGGGAATCTTATCCGTACATGGATGGAGGACGCTGGTTTGACAACGTACGTGAGAATGTGCACTTTTTGTCGGTCTTGACATAAATATTTTCAGAAACCTCAACTGATCGAGACTGCCATTAGTTTTCCAGGTGGATGGATGGGTTAGGGAATGTGCATGGTCGAATACAACCACCAAATGCTAGCAACAAGGCTCTTTTACTGGGTTCACATCTCGTGAGCACTCTTTTTTTTACTTGTTATTAACACCTATAATTTTTTTAAATATTGGTTTTCTGATATGTTGTAGTATAACAGGATACTGTAGTTGATGCTGGTATGTTTGACGGTGCACTTGGTGTAATATCTGCTATATCGGCTTTGAAAGTGCTGAATGTAACAGGAAGATCAAGGCATCTAAAGCATCCAGTTGAGGTAAGCTCATCAAAATGCTGTATAATCTGTATGTGGGTAGTAAGGTTTCAAAAGTTGACTTCTGATATGCACACATGAGTTACTTTTCAAAGATTACAATTTCATGCCTTACTCAAACTTTAATGTGGCACATCTTTCACTTTGGAATTATAAATTGTTAAAACGATCAAGTTGTTGATGCTTGCCATTCTTAAACTGAACTTACCGCAGGTAATTGCGTTTTGTGATGAAGAAGGCGTTAGATTCCAATCGACGTTTCTAGGAAGTGCAGCTATAGCCGGTGTACTTCCTGTTTCAACATTACAGGTATCGGACAAAAGGTAAAAGGATTCACTCTTATATCCATTTGATGACATATTGCGACTGCCAATGATACTCACAAACACACCTTATTCAGTGGTTTGACGGTGCAAAATGTTTTGAAGGAGAACTTAATTGACACTACTGAAGAAAACCTCAGTCAGCTGAAATATGAGGCTGATTCTGTTTTGGGTTATGTAGAGGTAAAAAGATATTTTGTATAAAGCCAAGTATTATTCATATCAAAATTCACATTATACTCTAGATTTAGAAACTCTATAATTTATTGTCAATCTCTCTTTATAACCAGTAAAGCCTACTAAAATACTCAGGTTTGAAAACATTATCTGAGTTAGCTTACATAACCTCTTAAGCATCCGAAAGCAGCATGTATATTTGCACCCCTAGTAAACAATGGGAAACTTTTTAGTTTGGATTTGGTTAACCTGAAAATACTTTTGTCAATTTCAATTTCTAGGTATAAATAATTAATCCTTTAAATTTGCTTCAAATATAATTGGGTTTAAGTCACAAAATAGCAAAGAACTTTTTCCAAAGTTCCTTGGTATGTGAACTATAAAAAATGTCATTAAATGCAACAAACTTTCATAAAGTGTTCCAATATGCACATTTTGATTTGTTCTCACTTTAAAAATAGTAACACGTGTTTATGGTATGACAACACATCAAATTGTGCATATTTGAACACTTTATGATAGTTCATTGCATTTAATGATACTTTATATAATTCACGTACCATGACAAGACTTTCGAAAAAGTTCGTTGCTATTTTGTGACTTAAACCCAATGTAATAATATAATAATTTAATATGAAAGAAAATATTAACAGGTTCGCATAAATAATGCACTTTGGCAATTTTCGAGCAATTTGACCTGCTCGAGCAATTTGACTACCCCTTTCTTATTGGATATGTTTTCAACTGACCCGTCATAGATCTAAAAAAACCAAAAAAAAACCAACATTGACCCATATATAATAATATGGATCGAAATTGTCTTCTCTTGGCGTATAGGTATTCTGTAAGAATTGTATATGAGACCCTCACTATGTTACATGATTTCCCGAGTCTACTGTTGATGTATCAAATTCATGTATCGTCCTATTAATATTGATCTATTGATCTTTTGTTCTCGTTGTATGCGGACAGTCTTCTTTTTAAAGCTAATGCGTTATCTATTCTTATCATATATGCAGGTTCACATTGAACAAGGACCTGTACTTGAAGCAGTGGGTCTTCCTCTTGCTGTGGTGAAAGGCATTGCTGGACAGACACGGATAAAGGTATGTTTATAACTGATAGTGCAACCAATTATGCTTGATATCCTTGCCTAAAGTATTAAATCTACTCAATAATCTGATTGTAAACGTCTGCTAATGAGCAATCACCTAATGGCAGTTTTTTGTATAATGTTTCCCGTTTCTGTAATGTCGATTCATTTTTTATGTAATGAATTATATGTGCGGCCTTCATATTGCAGCTAACAGTGAGAGGATCACAAGGACATGCTGGAACAGTTCCTATGTCTATGCGCCAAGACCCTATGGTTGCTGCAGCCGAACTAATTGTATCTTTAGAAAGCCTATGTAAACGCCCACAGGATTATATATCAAGTAACGGTCCTGATGGACAATGCAACGCCTTTTCCATTAAATCTATTGCTGGATCTCTTGTTTGTACCGTTGGTGAGATATCAACTTGGCCCAGTGCAAGTAATGTCATTCCAGGCCAGGCAAGTACACAAATCCCCTTGGTGTGTGTTAAGTAGAGTATTCATATTAGTAACTTGTTGTGATAATGATGTTTGCAGGTTTCGTTTACAATAGATATTCGTACCATAGATGACATAGGAAGGGAGGCTATCATATATGAATTGTCAAATCAGATGGATACTATATGTGATCGTCGTTCTGTTTCTTGTATTATGGAGCGGAAGGTGCATTTTTCTGCTCGTGCTTCTGTTTTTTTTCTACCTCACATGGGTAACCAATTATCTTGCTCATTCTTGCGTGAATTTCATGCAGCATGATGCGAATGCTGTAAGTTGTGACGCTGGATTGAATTCACAACTAAAATCTGCAGCTTATGCTGCTATAAAACGGATGACAGGTGAGGATATTGGTGATGTGCCAGTACTCATGAGTGGTGCAGGACATGATGCTATGGCCATGTCTCATTTGACAAAGGTTGGATCTCTTAGATGTCTTTTATCTTAATCACCAATAGAGGTGGCAAAATGGGCAGGTTGGGTAACAGGTCACTTTTTTTTGTACCAAGGTGAAATGAGTTGGGTTGATACCAACACTTGCATAATTTTATCAAAATAGTACATCTTTTAAATATTATGAGTAGTAAAGAATGTTTATTGTTTTTAAAAAGTTATCTAGTTTTATGGTAGAAGCGATATAGTCGGTTGTAACACTTGGGGTGATTATGTGACCAATTTAACCCATTTCCTTTGTAGCCAACTATAGCCCATTTTACCTTCTAAACATAAAACACAGCCTGTCAATGCAATTATAAGTAAAGGGCAAAATTTCCAAATGTAATAACCATGTTACATCTCCACACATTCTGAAATTTAAATGATAAGAACATGTCTGTCAAACCTCATTTTTTTTATAATTTATACGTGTAACATAACATTTTTAGAGTCCACATTTATAGGTTGCAACACTTTCAGGTTCATAGCCCCACTTATTACCTAATTTGTACCCCGAGTGTTTGCTATCAAACGTATGAATCATAAACTACCCAATACCACAAAGTATGTATACTTTCAGTGCAAAATGCCCATATGTAGTAGTTTTTTTGGAACAAATGAAAAAACTTGTGAACTCACTGGTGTTTTTGTTGGATAGATTGGCATGCTATTTGTTCGGTGTCGTGGAGGAATTAGTCATTCCCCAGAAGAACATGTATTAGAAGATGATGTTTGGGCAGCTGGTTTGGCAATTCACGCATTCCTGGATACTAACCTGTAGGTGCTTAAGCATTCCACTGTATGTAATTTTCAGTCATCAGTTTATCCATTGTTAGCCAAAGCCTTTGTATATATATGAATTGTCTTAATAATAAGTAATGCAGCAATGATTAGTTTCATTGCTTAATTTATACATGTTCACTCATTTTCTGATGCATTTTTTGTTTTCATGAGGTGGTGGTTGGACAACCAATCTTTTCAACACATTACTGTTTTAGGTGAAGCAAGCTTATGCATGGCCAGCGTTGGCCACCACCACCACTGCGTGTTACTGGTGTTTGGAATTATTATTAATCAATATTTATCAATGTTGCAAAAATCGCGAGTCGCTAGCCGGGCGGTCGACCACCTTGTAGCCTGTAATCGGTCTAGGCGCGATTAATCGGTTTTGCAAATTTTATATATAAATTCTAAAGTTACTTGCATGAGATGGATACAACACTTTAAATACACTAAAATTAAATGAGTTCAAAGTTACATTGTTCAAAACATAGACATAGATAATAAAAGTTAATAGTTAACAATTCAAAGTCACATTGTAAAAAAAATTGTTTGACTTTCGTTGATCGATTAGGCCGATTTGACTGATTTTTGACCGATTTGAACGATTTTTTACCGATTTTTGACCAGACCGGTTTTTCACCCGATTTGCCTTATTTTTCAAGGTGTATGGCCGAGTAGCGATTAATCGGCGATTACAAGGCCGCCTAGGCCGATTTTTGCAACATTGATATTTATAGCTACCAATCTACATTTTTTAAATATATTCAAATTTACCTTGAAATACATTTTCCAAACTAACAATATAGCTGTAGCAACCTAAGAAGTAAGAACATTGTTGCTATACTGCATGCAACATTAGAGTTTAAAGAAATTTTAATTAGAAAACAACTCCACATTGAGTGACTTTTTCCAGATCTTACATGTTTCTGAGTTACTTTGTAATTATAGTGCGGAAAAAGTATATGTACGGACAAAACCGTAGTACCCTTTGATCTATGTCAGTATTAACATAATTTACCGTACTAAACTGAATTACTCGTTATCGCAAAATAGACTCAGGGGAATTCCTTTAAAGTAGAAATGATGGAGTGCTAAGAGTATTAGAATATGGATTTTTACAATGCTGGGTACAATGCTAATCTCATAATGATAATAGACAATACTGACGGGTCTAATACATAATTGTTAATACACTTTTAAGCGGGAGGTGTTCAAATGTTCAAAATGAAGCGAAAATCAACAAACAAAGCCGTAGAAAAACTTTTGATGAAGATATCAACATAGTGAAAACGAGATAGCACATGCAACAAACTCACTTGACCCGAAGCAAAATGAATGTCAATCTTAATATATTTGGTGAGCCGGATTATTAAGGAAATAGACTTAACATACTAAAAACGAGATAGCACATGCTCGGTCATCACTAAAGATAGCGTGTCTGTTTGTCCTTAAAATCGTGCAAACATATACAATATATTTAAACATAAGACCGATAAGATACTAATAATACAATTTGTATTTTTCAACGTTTAACTCTTTATTGATATATTTATACCAAAGAATTATACCGAACAACAACCGGGATTGAATGACAAATAAACTCTCCTAATATGAACCACAAGCATCTTGGCTTTGTGTGTTCTAGGAGAGGATGAAACCTATCAACTAATACATTTTGTATTACTTTGTTTGTTTAGGAATCCATACTATCTACTTTTACAACTGATATTATATAGGAAAAATAAAGCTTCTCTTAGAAGTTTTACTAAAGTAAAGTCTCATGTGCTTATCTCATGTGCAGTCATGTGCCCTTCACGTCAAAGTACAAAAGCAAATAGTTATTTAAATTATTTGCTTTTTAGCCTTGTACTTTTGTCATCCTTTGCTTTTAGCTTTTATGAAGTTTTCGCCAATATTTTCAGGTTGTATTCTATCAGAGATGGTCTTCAGGGAGTTAGTAAGCTATTGTCAACACTTACTAACTCCATCATCCTGATCCTGGTCCTTTCTTCACTTGTTGAGATCCGCCTCAGGTTGTGCCGGGTCTTTTCTTCAGACTCTGAAGAACTTCTTGAGGATGACTCGCTGAACTTCAGCGACTTGTTTTTCTACTTAGAATATTTTTTATACAAAGGCACTAAATTGACCCAACAATCTCCCCCTATTTGGATATACAAATAGCCTAAGTTAAAATCAGTAGTAAGTGAGCATAATGGCTTCTACTTACTCTGACTTACAACAATAAAATACATGTAGTTGTATACCTTGTTGTAAATGTTGCTGAAGTTCTTCAGTTTTTCATGGAGATTCAGTTCAGTATCTGACTGGGTTTGGTGACCAGTGTCGTGACTGGTTCAACGTCCAAGATTTAATTCGCTGAAGTTCTTTAGTTTTGATTCGCTGAAGTTCTTTAGTTTTTCTTGGAGGTTCAGTTTAGTTTCTGACTTGGTTTAGTGACTAGTTTCGTGACTGGTTCAGCGTCCAATATTTATTTCGTTGAAGATAAAAAAACTAAAGGTTCAAAAACTGAAGGGGGTTCAGTTTAGGTTTTGTGACCAGGTTTAGTTTTACTGGAGGTTTAGTTTTCGATGGAGGTTCAAAATTTAAGGGTTCAGTTGGGGGGTTCAGCTTTGGGTTCATGACCCATTGATATATATGCACGTGAAATATGGCGTCACTTTTAGTTTTACTTAACTGAGATTAACTTCACATATACATACATAAAGCGCACTTGAGGCCCACTTCCATTTGTACCCATGAAACACCACGTCAGTTATACCCACCGAAACCTTCTTTTGTCTTCAGTTACATTATAAAACTAAACAAACACACACTTGTCAGTTCTACTCCTTTGCACAGATTATAATCCACACCGAACAACACCCCCCCTTTCTATTCTTCTGTTTAAAAAACTAAACAACCCATTTTCACTTATTCAGTTCTTCCATAAGAAACTGAGCAATCATTTTTATCTCTTCAATTTTAGATACTTTTAGGTATAGTGATTCCACTTCACAACCCTAGTCCCTAGAAAAGAATTAACCCATGTTTTCCATATCGGCCTCCTGCCTCTTTCTTACCAATAGCCCACCACAGCTTTAATTTGTGGTTGTTGTCCATGGCGTGTTGTGTGATGGGTTCTAGATCATGATATGGGTTTTTCGATTATGACGTGATGGATGATTGTTTTTGTTATTTGGATATGGGTTTTCTTGTTAAGGGTACTGATTTTTGTGTGTAAAATCAAGGTTGTGGGTTTTGGTTGTATGGTTTTAGATCTGGGATTTGGATTATGACGTGGATAGTGGATATGATTTTTAGAATATGGTTTTAGTGATGATGGGATTTTGTTTTTGGTTGTAAATCTTTAAACTCAATTTGCTACAATTTTTTACTGTGTCAATTATAGCAGTGTGTTTTTTTCGAGTAAGATTTAGGGTATGGTTATTGTGTGAGGGATATGGGTTTCGGTGTATGGTTTTGTTTGATGAATTGTTTTTTTTGTGATGTGAGGTTCTTAGGTTATGTGTTTTTTTGTGTTTGTGATTTGGGTTGTGTTTTAGTGATGGGATCTTAGTGATTTTTTTATTGTGTTTGTGAAAGGATTTGGATTTTGTTTTTTGTTTGTGTTGTGGTTGTTGTTACAAAACTGAAGGGTTGGTTCTTTAGTTTTCGTAAAAGGTGGGGTTTTTGGTTGTTTTTGGCTTTTTATCGATAATAGTACATCTTTCCTCAAAAGTTGCAATATCAGTAGCAATTTTTGAAGATACAATATTCTAACAGAGCTCAAATGCTATTAGTAATCTTTTCAAAATGACCTTGATCATAAGAATAATACATAGGCTCTTGATACCACTTGTTGGTCCCTAAAATCGTTCAAACATATACAATATATGTAAACAAGAGATCGATAAGATACTAATAACACAATTTGTACTTTTCAACGTTTAACTCTTTATTGATATATCTATACCAAAGAATTATACCTGGTTGTCGGTGGAACAACAACTGGGATTGAATGACAAATAAACTCTCCTAATATGGACCACAAGCATCTTGGCTTTGTGTGTTCTAGGCGAGGATGAAACCTATCAACTAATACATTTTGTACTATTTTATTTGTTTAGGAATCCATACCATCTACTTTTACAACCTGATATTATATAGGAAAAATAAAGCTTCTCTTAGAAGCTTTACTAAAGTAAAGTCACTTGTACAGCCATGTGCCCTTCACGTGAAAGTACAAAAGTATATAGTTATTTTAAGTTTTTCACTATTTGATTTTTAGCCTTGTACTTTTTTCTTCATTTTCTTTTATCTTTTAGTAAGTTTCCGCCAATATCTTCATGTTGTATTCTATCAGAGATTGTCTTCAGGGAGTTAGTAAGCTATTGTCAACACTTACTAACTCCATCATCTTGATCCTCGTCCTTTCTTCACTCACTAAGATCCGCCTCAGGTTGTGCCGAGTCTTTTCTTCAGACTCTGAAGAACTTCTTGAGGATAACTCGCTGAACATATTTTGTTCAACAACTTGTTTTTCTACTTAGAATATTTTTATACAAATCCTGTATAAGGGACAATTAGGCACTAAATTGACCCAACAATCTCCCCCTATTTGAATATACAAATAGCCTAAGTTAAAATCAATAGTAAGTGAGCATAATGGATTCTACTTACACTGAGTTAAAATAATAAAATACAGGTAGATGTATACCTTGTTGTAAATGTTGCTGAAGTTCTTCAATTTTTCATAGAGATTCAGTTCAGTAATTGGCTAGGTTTGGTGAACAGTGTCGTGACTGGTTCAGCGTCCAAGATTTAATTCGTTGAAGTTCTTCAATTTTAATTCGTTGAAGTTCTTTAGTTTTTCTTGGAGGTTCAGTTCAGTTTCTGACTGGGTTTGGTGACCAGTTTCATGACTGGTTCAGCGTCCAATATTTATTTCCCTGAAGATAAAAAAACTGAAGGTTCAAAAACTGAAGGGGGTTCAGTTTAGGTTTTGCGACCAGGTTCAGTTTTACTGGAGGTTCAGTTTTTGATGGAGGTTCAAAACTGAAGGGTTCAGTTCAACGCTAGGGGGTTCAGCTTTGGGTTCATGACCCATTGACTTATATGCACGTGAAACATGGCGTCACTTTCAGTTATACTTAACTGAGATTAACTTCACATATACATACATAAAGCCCACTTGAGGCCCACTTCCATTTGTACCCCCGAAACATAACGTCAGTTATACCTACCAAAACCTTTTTTTGTCTTCTGTTACATTATAAAACTGATCAAACACACACTTGTCAATTATAATCCTTTGCACAGATTATAATACCCACCGAACAACACACCCCCTTTCTATTCTTCAGTTTAAAAAATGGAACAACCCATTTTCACTTATTCAGTTCTTCCATAAGAAATTGAACAATCATTTTTATCTCTTTTTAGGTATAGTTATTCCACTTCACAACCTTAGTCCCTAAAAAGAATCAACCCATGTTTTCTATATCGGCCTCCCGCCTATTTCTTACCAATAGCCCACCACGACTATAATTCGTGGTTGTTGTCCATGGTGTGTTGTGTGATGGGTACTAGATCATGATATGGTTTTTCGATTATGATGTGAGGGATGATTGTTTTTGTTATTTGGATATGGGTTTTCTTGTTAAGGGTACTGATT